>LSSN01005843.1:0-14760 GCA_001970855.1 Smittium culicis | reverse complement strand
ATAATCCTCCACCCCCGTCTCCACCATTTTCTTTTTGGTACCTTGTTTGTGCCCTACTTACTGTTTTTGCCTCTGCCCTCTAATGTTTTGGATTTGGGCCTATACATTTCAACTGTCACACAAACAAAGCCCTTAGCTGCAACATTCACCCTCTCCCTTCCAATCCCTTTCTTCCCCCCATACCACTCGCATCAAACACCAATTACTAGTGATAGTGATAGTGCTTAAAGATAATGACAATGTTAGTGCCAATGTCAGCGTTAGTGCTATTTCAGTGTTTGGAAAATCTGGAAATCTCTGCGTTGTGTTACTTCTATAACGCAAACCATTCAATAATTCTGCCTCCATACAATATGCTTCTGCAATTTCCTACACTCTTACTGGCTATTTCCCTGCACTGCAAATCTTTCCCAGCACACCATACTTCCTCCAAATACCCTGCCAATCATCTACGATTTCTATCTGTACGTCGATTCTCCGCGAATACACAGCCGAAGCCAATAAGCATCCATCCAGTAGCCATTTGCGCTTATTCACTAACCTGCAACTCTCTTCTCCGCCACTCCCAATACGCTCTTTATTCATACCCCCAATCACACTGCCCAAATTCGCGTATTGCTCGTTACCAGTAAATATGACGCGTTTTCGCTCTCTTTCCTCAGTTCTTCAAAAATCACGCACTCGTCCAATTGTCGCGCTCTGCAATCACGCCTTACCATAAAAAATTTGCTTATTACAACGCATGTCCTTATGCCGTCCACACATGTACCACTTAACGTCCATTTTCTCGAAATTTATCACAAACTGCTTTTTTCATTTGCGTTTAAAAATTAGTAAAGGCTTATCCTCCCCTGCCCAACCACACTAAGTATTAATAATCCCATTACCTGCAAATTTAATTCTCACAAATACATATTCTGTCTCAAATATTAAAATAGTCTAGCGCTGATGTACTCGCTAACTATCTATGTATAGTAGATACTCCATTCATACCAACGTATCTATTTTTTAAAAGTGTACAACACCACTGCATAATAATAGCAGGAATAAAGTTTACAATAGCACTCGCGCAAACTATCTATTTAATGTATTCACACTTATAATGCAACTTATCAATTTGTTAATCAGTTTAATTTACTGCTAATATTGCAATGTACCTGACAATTTAAATGTTCATATATTAAAAAATTATATTAAACAATAAAATAATACTAGCTACTACGCTGCTGCTGTTTCCGTCACAACAACCGTCTCCACTAGATCAACTATCAGTACCCCGTTCTCCACTCGAGTCCGCGGCATACTCTCCTCGCTACCACTACCGCTACTTCTCGTCTTTTTATGCCAAACCGTCCTAGAAAGTTCCCTCGTCCTGCTATGCGAACTGCCATCTGATCCGTCTTCACTGCCTTCGCTATCATGCGTACCAGTTCTTGTTCTTGTCCAAGTTCTCGTCCCAGTCCAAGTTCTCGTTCCAGTCCATGTTCTCGTTCCAGTCCATGTTCTCGTTTCAGTCCTTGTTCTTGATCCTGTTCGTGTTCGTGTTCTTGTTCCTGTTCCTGTTCGTGTCCCAAACCATTTCTTGTTCGCTTTGCATTTCCCCATCCATATCGACGTTATCTTGGAAATGTGCGTATCGGTGCTCCTCGTTCCCGTAGATGTTCGAGTCCCCGTTCCCGTTCTACTGCCTCTGCTTCTACTCCTGCTCCTATCCCTGCCCTCCTTCCTATCGCTACTTACATCTGATGGCGCTGTATCCCCCACATGCTCCCCCTCTTTCGTCCACTCACCCCTATCCGACCTTGTCTTATGGCTTTCGCCACCACTTTCACCGTCTTCTCGCGTCCTTATGCTTGATGATCCATCTTGCGCTTCCTCGCTTGATACTAGTCCCATAAGAACAATTCCTAGTCCTATCATATATACCTTCATCCTTATCTTCTTTTTTTTTTAATTTGTCGATTTGTACTTTTGTTTTTTTACCCTTTCTTTAAAGGTCAGATAATAAGCAAATATTGTAAACTTGATATATAAAAAAAATGCTTCGTTTGCTTAACTATACTATCTTTAAATTTAATCCTTGTACTAATAATAATATTTACCGTTACTAATATAACGTTGGAGAAATAATATTTGATATTTATGATATTTTTTTATTTGAATTTATTTATTCGATCTTGCAGATACCCATTATATCCATTTTATACTTCTGCCAAACTCGCATTTAAAATATTATCCATCTCCCCCCTTTTTTACTTTCCTTATACGCATCTCTCACTAATCCTACTACTTACTAATAAATTATTTTACCGCTGCCTTCTTGTACAATTTCCATTTGTTTACCTCACACACTAATACAAAACATATTTACTATCTCATATTTTAACAAACAAATGTATACGCCTCTTCCTCCTTACTGACTTATATCTCCCATATACTAATAATATAACTATAGAAAAAATACGGCTCTTTTTCTTAACTTTTTACAATTTAATTTTTGAACTTGATCATGATTACAAAAAATATATATCCAAACACTCATTGCTTGATTTATTTCAATTTCGCATATATTTTTCCGCCTCCCTCCCCTCCCAAGAAATCTCGAACCCCAAACTATCTCTCACCAATCCGCCCATAATTACTCGCACATAATTTATGTTTATAATTTGTTTGCCGCCTTTGATGTTTATGCAATTCTTTTCTTAATTGTCGCCTTTTTCGGGCTCATACATACTATACATCTTGCCAATTTTATCACAAAAAATTCCACTGTAATTGCCAAATTATTGATTTAATCAAACCATAAACTCAACACAATTTTTCTTTGAAACTTTTACTACAAACTCTCCCTCTACTCATACCCTATACTTTCCCGATTTTTTTCATTTTGACTTTTGACATTTCCAGAATCCTGTTAAATATACAATAGATGTTACTAAACACCAATTATTTAAACGAATACATATAAATGCTATACACAAGCTTTGGTCAAGTCTGTGCTTTTATTTTTTAGCCTCAATTACTGCTTTTATTTTTAGTTCTTACAAACAAAAAAAAAATTCAATAAATGATCACATAGAGTTTCTTGGCTTAATATTTTATGTCTGTCCAAAAAAAGTAAAAAAAAAAGTTTAAAAAAATTAAATTTTTTTTATCCACTTATGCCATCCATTGCCCAAATTCCTATTCTTTTTCTTCTTGGTCTTTATTTGGGTGCGGTGCCTATTAAAGTACTACTTTACCTTTATTACTATCAAACCTGAATAATAAATCTTACCTTTGCTACAAAAAAAAATTTTTTTATCATTTGACAATATTTCATTCAAGCATCTACTATTATTTGCTTATATCTAACATTTTATTTAACATTAAAATTAGCCTTAACTTTACAAACATTCATTCAAATCAGCTGTCGAAAGCATTATTCATCCTCAAACAAATAAAAAGATAAAGCAATAATTGATATTGCAAATAGCTCCTCTCCAAAATATATTATAGTTATTCATGAAAATAAACAATTATTATATGAATTAACTCGTTTTATCCATCCCTCTAATCTTTTTTATTTATTTAAATGCTATGCGTAAATTTCATTAAAAAAAATGCTCCGATTTATGCCAATATTTAGCTACACGCATGAATTCATTTTTCTATATAGCATTAAAACCAATTTTCATAAACAGATTAATAAAAAAAAATGCCCCCTAAATATCATCAACTGCATAATCGTGGATCTAAAATGTTCGGCGCTTTAGACTCATTTCTCATTTAAGGGTAAAAGAAATTAAGCTGCCACTATCAAACACATGAAAATACCCTTTATATTCCACTAAAAACTTAGGTTGCCATGTTTATATTTGTTAGACGAGATATAAACAACTAAAAAAAATCCCTCCAACACCTACCATATCCACATTTTGTTGCTCATAAACTAAAGGGAGTTTAATAAAATTAATAAAGCGTTTGATAAAAATAGAAACATACACACACCACCACCCACCCCATGAAGGTGCATAAATACTTTTTTAATAGTAATAAATCATTTTAATTACTATTTTTTTTTCCTGGCTAGTAACGTGTAAAAATAACCACACCAGAGAAGCAAAAAATTTAAACTATATAAAAAAGCCTAAATCCTTCACATTTTTTTAAAAGGCTATTCATAATTATTCACAATTACTCATTCACAAATATCTTGTTATTTATCAATACCCATTAACACATCTTTTTTTTTTACATACAACTGAAGGTTAAAGATATTAAAAAAAACTGAACCATTTGATACTTTTATAAAAAGAGTGAAAAAAAAAAAATCAAATTCATAGCTTTCATATTTCATTAATCGAAAATTATAAAGCTTACAGTTTCACATAGCAATAAACATTTACTCACTACCACTTACATTAATTCAAACCAAAAAGTTTACTAATTATATTTAAAAACCTTGATTTTTAATTACTTTTTACAAACTTTTTGATATTCGACTTGTAAAATACACTGCCTGCACTGACTAATTACATTTACAACATACTCTTTTTATTTATCAAAAAGAATCTATAACATACCACTTGAAAACGCAATAAACACATCATCTAATTTTTATTTTAGCACCAATAAATCACCCTTTTTTCGTATAAATTCCAAAAATAAATCTAGTAAAAAAGGAAACTAAACTAAAGAAACTTTAAAACCGTAGAATGAAATTCCAAGCAACTGCCCTAATATATTTCCCATCTGCTCTATCACTTGTAATGTCTGAACTATCAAACAGAGAATCCTTTTTGAACAGACAATCGTACATCCAGCAACAACAGCGCCCAATTCTACTCAAGTCGCAGTTCAGAGGCTCGTCCGTAAATTCGCTCCCGAAAATTCCAGAAAGAAGCAAAGCGCCTGCAAACATCAATAAAAGCAACCAGCAACCGCTGAAAAAACTGAATTCTAGCCCAAACAAAAGCGACGACGCTTACAACCAAGAAAATTCGGGATCGTACGTGTACGATATTTACGACAGCGACAATGAAGAAGATGATGATGATGATGATGAAGATAAAATCAACGTCAACGTAAATGTCGATTTCAGCTTGTCTCCGCAACAACTGCTCACATTCCTTGACCATTCGATCCCTGATGATTCCGAAGAGCACCGAGAAATTGGCTCAACAGATAGAAAAGCATCTAACGAACATAGCTCTTCAAATGACCATTTTATTACAGGAAATAATGGGTACCCGGTGCCTAGACCTGGCCCAGACCCCAAAGATCCTATTTCTTCTCAAAACAATAAAGATAACACTAAATTTTCGTTCGCTGTACCTAAAGTAGAGTACTACGAGATGTTTGGCGAAGATGATCAAGAACCTGATTATGGTCAGTATGGCCAAAATGATTTTGATGATTACGACGACGACGATACTGACTCTTTTGAAAACTACAGTAACCAAAACTATGATTACAATGGTGATGATTACAACGAAGTTGAATTTGACGACCAGCTCGATCTAGATAACGATTATGCTCGCTCAGACGCCTGCTATTCTCGAAAACCCGATAACTTTGATAACATATCCAATTCCCCGGAAAACTACCTTAGCTACGAAGAGCAGATAGATTACTATGACAATATTCAGACACCGCAAAAGTGCAATGTCGCAAGTTACAACGATGACATTGACGAAAGTCCGGTTGATCTTGAAGATGACGAAGATGAAGATGACGAAGATGCAGGATTTTACAACGACGACGACGAAGTTTCTGGCTACGATGTAGTCAATGATAATTACCTCGATGATGAAGATTGCAGCAACATCGCTTCAAAATGTAATTCGCGCCAACAAAGATCCCCAACTGCTGATAAATCGTACCCCGAAAAATTCAACATCGACGACGACTACTTTAACGATGATGAAGATGAGTATGATATCCAAGTCGATCAAAACACCGCCGATTTCATATTCAGATACAATTCAGCTATAAACCAAAACAGACACTCTTATGAGAAAGTCTTGGAAGAGACAGGGTACCAATGCCCAGGAAATAACCAAAAATATAAATATAGCGAATTCTATGAGGATATAGACGATGATGAAGACGAATATAACGATAATAACATCAGAGTACAAGAATATTTGGATGATAGTTATGAGGATCAAGCTGACAGCTATGATAGCGATGATGATGATGATGATGAAGATGAAGGCGATAATAATTTCAATAATGATGAATACTATAATCGAAACGATGATTCCGACTACATCTATGAATACGAAGAGCCAGATTATGAGGTATATAACGAACACATTTCACAAAAAAATAATGTTCAAAAAAATATGCCAAAACACGTATTAAATAACCAAAATCATAATCAGTCAAGACAGCGCGATAGCTATAAATGCCACAGTGATAATAATGAGGATTTTTTTGAACTTCAAAGTGAAAATTCTCAAAACTTTGATGACTCTAAATTTGAACCTGAATTTGCCAACGCTGACTACGAAGATTATTACCAAGTCGTCGATAATAGCCGAAAAACAGATCCTGACAACTTCGAATACGATTCTTCTCAATATGATGATGGAAACTACTACGAAGACGATGAATACTACCTTCATGACGATTCTGACGACGATTATTTAATTGTTGATGATTTTGTGTACTTTGACGCAAACAAAAGTAACCAGAAAAGCCCTGATCGTCAGCAAAATAACAAACAGTACTCTGACCAGAACAGCGACTACAATCGAATCCTCAACAATGATTTTGACTTTGAAGATAATATTTTAAGTGAAATGATATAATATTTGCCTTATAAATTATAGCTTTTTTCTCTGTTTTCTCATATCGTCAGTAAAATTAGTTAAAATAAAAATAATTATACAAAATTTTTATAATATAAGATAATAGTCATTCCAGTTATGTATAAATATTTATAAACTAAAATACTGATACCAACAAATATTTATTTTTATTACGCGCTATTTATTTCGATGCGATAAATACCATAATATTCTAGACTTATAGAAAAAATTATGACGAGTTTACTATTCGCAGATATACTATTAATTGTGAATTGATAGATAGAGTAAACTTTGATTAAAAGATATCCATAAATAATTTTATAGCTAATTAATCAAATAAAAAGTCTGTTTAATATAAATTTTAATCATTTATATACACATCAATAAATTGATCTCCATTTTATAATTTCGAAATTTTTAATATAATTTATATTCGAGATAAGTTATGATCATAAATACATCACATAAGAAAGATTATCTTGTGTCGATAATCATTATTTACTAAATAAAATTGAATTATTTGATACTATCTAACTTTAAAATAATTGTATGATTAAACCATCAACTGCTGCTACTAACAAGTAACAAAAAAAATTTTTGAATCTTATTTATAGCAATTATTATATTTAAAAGCGAAAGATTTATAAATTGTTCATATTGACTCTATAAGAGATGAAGAATAAAATAAAATTGTATACAAAAAACCAATTTATTTGTACAGTCTCGATAAAATTAATCCCCTAATAACATTTTATTTACTTTTGAGCGGCATCCGCGTGCCCAGAACACTTATACTTCAAACTATAAGTGATTCACCAGCCTCTTTGAATCAATGCCCAGTGTGTATGGATCTGATATAGCTGCGGAGGGGGGGAGTCAGTTAAAAAATCATTTTTTTAATATTTTTTTAATATTTTTTTAATATTTTTTTAGCTTTATAAATATTTTTAAATAGTTTATTGTATATTTTTAAAAAAATTATAATAAAATCTCTCAGACAAAAACAAAATAAAATAAAATAAAATAAAAATCCTCATTAATCAATCACTTGTGAGATTTTTCGATTTTTTGGTCATGTTAAATATAATTAGATAATTGATAGGTATATCGACATATTACGACACTTAAACAATTATAATAATATTGCCTTTTATTCGAACTACATTTTTACCTATTAAATGTTTAGAGCATTGATTAATAGCGATATCTCGATATAAAATACAGATGAAAGTGAAACGTATATAGTGAATAATAATATAATCAATTTTTCATTTTATATTATATTATATTATTTAGTTAATATTTAATAATTATAGTGATTGTGCACCAAAATAGTTGATAGATGTGGGGAAAATGAAAAGATATCCTACTTTATTTTTGGCAAATATGTGAGATTCTTTTGAGGTTCAGAGCTCCTTTTTTACTAGTTATTTTGCTTTCCTACATTAATTGGATAAAAATAGTCGCTTAATCTGATAACAAATTCAATAAAATTAAAAGTCTAGCTTAATACTAAATCTATTTTTTATAGTTAGGAATATGCTAATATGCAAATTTTATATCAATAAAATCACCTCATTTATGTAAACTAATAAATTTTTATTTTTCAAAAAAAAAATAAAATAAAATAAAATCTAATTCATCCTAAGGATTGGTTATTTGATGAAGATTAGAATGCTTCCTTTTGGAACACCGTCTTATTAACGTGATATCATTTAATTTCTTCGTGGTAAATTGACAAAGTTCACCTGACAATACTAAGATTAAGCACAATAAAAAAATGTAAATTTCGCAAGTCGCCAAAAAAGAAGTTTTGATGATTTAGCTAAAATTATAAACGCTAGCGTATATACCACCAAATTATATACATATATACTTTATACAGTAAAACCTCTAAGATGGCAAGAGCTTGAGATGGCAACCCTCTAAGATAGCAACTTTAAGAATTTTAAATTGAAAAAATATCGATTTATTGTTTGAAGTATACCTCATTTTTATTAAAGCGATTTTATAGGCTAATTGAATTAAATTTGCGAGTTTTAGTAAATTTTATTTGTGAATTGGCTATTTATATTGCAAATAATCTGGTCTATTGTCAATTGAACTGTGAGAAGGCAATTCGCAGATATGTTTGTAAATGGCTGTAAAATGAACCAAGATATAATTTCTAACATGGCAACTAAAACTTATAACTTATCGAATTAATTTTTAATTTATTTTTTAAAAAAAATAATTCCAATTAAATTAGTATATTTAGAAACCTAGATTTTACTTTTTTTTTTTTTTTTGGTAATTTGCAACTGGCGTATTGCAAGCTAGTTTCAAAATTAAAAAACATCTAAAATGGCAAATTGTCATTTAACCCTTTTGCGGGCAGTTGGCTTTTTTTGAACTACCAAAAATATCGAACCAAATAACAATATTATAAGTCATACAAAAGTATAGTCTTTTATTGGCTAATTTCTTCATAACATCCAATTATAATTATTTTTTTTATTTATGTGTAAGAGCGTTGGCCCCTGAATGGGTTAATGAAATGTTAATTTTAGAGCGAAAAGAAGAATAATAATAGAAACGCCTCATTAATTCAGCCAATTATAATAATTTCTAGCGCTGAAACCAATAATTTTAAACTGCAACAATGCATTATCTACGCCCAAAATCTTCAAAATGGGAAATACTTGGAAATATAGTTTTTTAGCCACTTATTTATTTCTAATGGAAACATGACATATTGTTAACCGTCTCAGAGAATGTAGTATATATAATTTACTATAAAGAGTTAAAAGTTTAAATCTGACAACTAGGAAATTTATAACAGAAATAACAAGTTCGTCAAAATTAGTATATGTATGTATCCTCGAACAAAAAATTTTTACATTCCTTGTAAGCTAGAGTGATTGAGTCAAAAAGACTAGCTATGTATAATTACTGTTAATTTTTTAAATGAACAGTTTCTACCATGTTGGGTTAACAGCTAAATTTTATAATCTGTACCTTGTTTTTTAGTAACAATGTGTTAGTGAAAAATATAATTTTAAAAACAAAAACTAAGGTTAACCATTCTAGAAATCTGGGAGCCGACTATAACTATTCCTAAAATTCCACAAATGAATCGTGGGCTAAATATTTAAACAGTTTTTACACCAACTATATTAGTAGAAATTTTTTACTGTTTTTCAAATGACATTGAATTTAAATAAACTTTATAATTGATTAAAAATATTATTTTAATAAACATCTGAGCTCAATTAATTGTTTCAATTTCGAACTTTCAGTTTTATTAGACTGGTTTTAGTATACTCGAACTCCTTTTTTAGTTCTCTTTTCTCATATGCACTCTTGCTAAAAATTTGTTTTTTTTTATGCTGATAGTTTAATTTGTTTATTCTAGTTGATGCATATTAGGAGGGAAATTGTTCTGTGGATCTTGGAATAGAATGTTATTATTAAATTCTTATGGAAATCTTTGGTCTACCAAATCCAGTTAACTGGAATTGGGACTGAATTTTAATAAATATTTACTGAATTTCATTTCTACTCGAAACATTGGCATATAATATCCAATAGCATTAACTAATTGAAACTAGAAAATTGAAATTCTATTGCAAAATGATCCGCTTCGTTTATGAATTTCTAATGTATATACTCAGGATGAACATTTTTATCCAATCATCGCGTTTGGAATGTTTTCTAGAGCTTTAAGCTATTCAATTGTTTTTTATATCCAAACTTAAAGTCCCAGATTAAATAAAATTATAGGTTAAAAGCTATCTACAGATATTTTCTTTTCCAGAGAAATAGTTGATCTAATTATTTTATTTAAAGCTTTAGCCCAAAATTCCAGACTTTTTTAACCTTTTCGCGGGCGGTAGACTATTTTTGATCTACCAAATATACCCAACATAACTCAATAAAAATTATTAATTCCGAAGCATTAAGAAATATTTGTCTGCCTTATAATAACAGCAAATAATAAAAATTCTTATAAATCATTATCAAATCAATACATTCATTTTTATAAAGCGAGTTGGTTGGGAAAGGGATAATATAAATTTGACACGTCGCAAACTGCTGCGAGTTTGTTATTTTTATACTTTTTGGTCGTCAATCACAGTCAAAATTAATCCTATATCTACTTATAATTGTAGATCAATATTAAAATAATGAAATAGCAGCTCTAGATTAACCAAGATCTGGATTCATAATATATACATTCGAAATAATAAAAACCATATTTTATGCGCCTCAGAACTTGGGGGATTAAAGAATATTTCTGTTATACGTAGAAAAGAACTCCCCTAAACGGCGTTTTATAGAAAAATTTACTAGAAAAAATGTTTGTAGAACTTTTATATTAGAGATTGAAGAACCAATGAAACTTTTTTTTCAGGAATGATTAGAGCTCAGAAATATTAGAATAGACTCTAATTTTAACAAATTGTTTGTTTTATGGATTAGTAAACAATAGAAACCCTAACTAATATATAAAACGTCAGCTAAACTAGGTATTAACCGCCACCTCTTCCAAAAAAGTATAAATAGAATAGATTTTTCTCTTGATAAGACCACAAATTAACTAAAAACCACCATGGATTAAAAAAAAATCTAAATCTAACTAAAAATCAAAAACAAAAAAATAAATATCAAAATGGCTAAACCAACTGTATATGTCGTATATTATTCTACTTATGGTCACTTAAGGACAGTCGCAGACAACATCGTAAAAGGTTTAAAATCTACAGATCTTGTAAATGTTGAGCTACGCCAATTCGAAGAAACTTTAAGTCAAGAAGCCCTAGATAAGATGCACGCTCCTCCAAAGGATGAATCTGTACCTATATTCACATTAGAAGAATTTGAAAAGGGTGATGCTTTCATGTTTGGCTTCGCAACTAGATTCGGTACTCCTCCTGCACAAGTAAAAAGTTTCATCGATTCGACTGGAGCTTTGTGGTTCAAAAAAGCCCTTGTAGGAAAGATGGCCGCTACGTTTACTGGAACTGGAGATCAAGCTGGTGGCCAAGAAACGACTGCTCTTACATTTTTACCTAATCTTATTCACCAAGGAATGATATATGTACCTTTGGGCTTCACCCATGAAAATTTATACCTTGTAGATCAAGTTGTTGGTGGTTCTGCGTACGGATCTGGATCAATTGCTTCAATAACTGGACAAAGACCCGTTTCGGAAAAAGAGATAGAAATAGCAGTGCATCACGGAGAGCTATTTGCCAAAACTGTCTCAAAATACCACAACTAAACTCTGTAAACAAAAATCAAGCATTTTTTTAGCTAAATTTCCTATTTATCTTATTTAATTGATTAAATTACAATAAAAACTTTTAATGATGCAATACTTTATATAATCATTTAATATATATATACATATACATTTAATTGCTTAAAAGTCAATTTAAGTTTATGATGATAGCGTACTTGTAGAGAAATAAATATTTAATAGAGTGATCCAACGACTGATTACAAAGAAAAAAACTATGTAAAATATAAATTAAGAAATTAGTGAAAACAATGAAAAAATTTTTATTTTATTTATTTTTTTGATTTGATTAGATTCGAGTTGTGAAATTTTTGTTTTTGATATTTCAAATATAAAGTCACTGATATTATTGGATAAAAACTAACATAACTTATTTTACAAATATTAGCTTTTTTATGCCTTGCTCCAATTTTACTATTTTTTAGTTTATTTTACTGCATATTTTCATATATTTTTATTGCACCAATAAAATCCCGAGATTTAAAAAAAAACTTATTTTACAAAGAAAGAGAATAAAAACTAATAAAACACTATTGAATAAAATGAAAATAAAAAATAGTAATACTAATAGCGAGTGACTACACATTCAACTTTTAGCTAACATAAGCTATATAAAAATCTAATTATTTCCGGAACTTTGGGCACTCTCTCAAAAAAATTTTATAAAATGTAAATAAATAAAATTCCATAACATTTTTTAGTTTTAAATTTAGTTTTTATTGTTATCAAATAAATAGGCCTCAAAATAAAACTAAGAGTAAAAAATGGTGAAATCTTAAAACTCGTATATCTATTTGCTTAAAAATTCAAAATACTGGCACTAATTCAAAACTTTAAACCTTGATAATTAGATTTTATTTTTACTATTTTATTTTCGATCAACCAAAACTATAAATTAATGACCCTATTATCTTCAATTGAAAATAAACATACTAAAATATTAAAACTTACCAAAAATATGCCTATAAAATTGCACTGCACCTCAGTTCACATTTCCTATTTTAGTTATGCCAGTAAAGCTAAGAAATTTATACATCGACTAAGTAAATAGCTTCGCATAGTTATCTTCAAAAGACTAAGCTGCTATGAAACTTATCCGTCTAGCAAGCTTTTTTAATATGGAAAGGGGGTGTAGAATATTTTCATTAATGATCTCACTAAGTTTTATCCTAATTATCACTAAGCAATTATAAAAAATTTGATTTGATATAAAGAAAGCCCCGATGGGTATGGAGATGCTAGAGTAGTGAAGGGGATCGGTTCAAAATTTAATTTATTAAATTTTATATGTTTACTATTTAATATTTAATAGTTTATTTTATATTTTTAAATTGTGATTAATAATATCTCTGACACGAAGAATCATCCTATGTGATATTATTTGACTTTTTTTTTTTTTTTTGGATTTTAAGCGTCTAAGTTTGGAGAACGTTTTTTAGTTAGCAGAATCTGAATGAAAAAGTTCATAAATCGCAAATTTCCAATATTTTGGTTTTTTTAAATAAATTTCAGCAAAAATAAAAATCATACAAAAAAAAAGAAAAGCAAAAATAAAACACCAATCTAGTTAATTATGGTCATTAGAAAGCCCGTAAAACGTGCTAGAACCTTATTTAGCGATGTTGTGAAGGGGAATGACCCTCAATACAGCACAAATGAGGTACAAAACAGCAACACTGCTGATTATCCTAGGGTTAATAACCAACATAGGGTAAACAATTATCCCAAATCACAATTAAATAACAAAAAAATGCAAAAAAGCTCAGCTAAAAAAATCCACGCAGGAAGAAAAGGAAATCTGACTGATATGAGTATGTATAAGGAGGTCTCCATCAAGCACATGCTTCTTGGTGGTGAAATGACCAGCCTTAAGAAGTTCTGCACTGGCGGTTCCGACATGAAAGTCGGCTGCTCATAGGTCCAATTCAAAGGGAGCCACATCGACGCGCTTGAGGTCATATTCAGCGCGCTTAAGGACGTATCATATATTAGACAGAACGACCATCGCGCAGGCACCACATACATGGTTTTTAATGGCATAAAAGACGCAAACAATCTAATGTCTACGAAGCTTGTCTATAACGACAAGCCAATAGACCTATACCAGACAGTGAAAATCGAGGAGGATATCATTGTAGTAAACATCCCAAACTTCAGGGATGTAGGAATTGAACCAATGGCCAAGCTAATTCCAAAAGAGCTCGGGCCTTGGTGTGAAATCAAGCATATCAGCGCTTGGCGCCGATTCGACAACAACCAGTACCTCCCATATAGGATCAAAGTACTTGTAAAAAAAAAATAACATAGAGATCGACCTCCCAAGCTTCCTCGACCATGAAAATAGTAAAATAAACATTTTTTACAAGGGCTGTAAGGAGGTATGCAGTTAATGCAAGGAGGCCGGGCACTGGAAATCCGAGTGCTATAAAATCAAGAAAAATCAAATCAAAAAAAATGCACGCGAGAACATGCAGAAGCTAAAATTCAGCTTTAACAGCTCCAACGCTGAAGCACCAGCGGTATCAGCCGCTCCTCTAACTGATGATTCTAAATCAGTGACCACAGAAGCTCAACCAAGCTTAAAGCCGGTTGAGAAGTAAAAAATCATCAACGATAAAATAGTATCAACCAATGATCAAGCTGCAACAGCCAAACCGGGAACCATAAATCGCCTGAGGGGCA
>LSSN01005841.1:0-11650 GCA_001970855.1 Smittium culicis | reverse complement strand
CATTAGTTAATCGCGTGTAGGAATTTTTTTTTATGGTTAGTTAGAAAGGGAAGAGAGTAAGGCGTAAGTAATGCGATAAGTTCTAGGGTTGGAGATATAAGAGCTATGATACCTTATAAAGCCTTGAAAATCATAAATCCAGTTTATCTAGCCAACATAGATTAGCCATAAACAATCGATAAGGTGTGATTATGTTGCAAAGGAAGAGACGATATGGGATTTGTTTAGGGACATGGCAGATTGTAATTGTGCAGAAGGGATACCAATGAACAGACAAATGCAGCTAGGGTGTTGAGGGCTGAGAGTTGAGGGCTGAGGCACATGAAATGGCTGATGTACGTGTTAGTATGAGGACTTTAACCTGCTGCCAACCAAACATGGCTTATTAATAGCGAGACTGGCAACTTTGAATTGGCGTTTTATACGTAGGCAATCCCATGACATCCAGTGTGGCCAATAGCTAGGAGCTGTTTATCTCTAAAGACTTGGCCATTATTTGTCTGTATAGGAAGGGCAGCCAATAATTCGATGGAAAAATATTTCACTTTTATTTGTTGTCTCAGCACTCGTTATTTTTTTAAAAAAAACATATTTTTGGGTAAAAATTACAAACCTTAAGCTAGTTTACACCATGGGAATTTTTTACATTTAGACTCGCAGAGTATTTTCTTTCTCACTTCATAAGAATTTCAGTCGAAACGCTGTTCTGACACAGCCCCGCCATTAATCCCATAAGATTGATGAGATTTGTAATCCAAATCTTGGTATATAACTCGTATAATGAATATACTAACCCTTCTCTCAGGGCCTAAGAATTGAGTAAAATATGAACAAGCAGGGGTTTCAGCGAGAAACTCAGTTATAAGCTGTCTTGTTTTTTTTTTTTTGCTTTCTTGCTTGATTGGGAATAAGTTTTCGAAACAGCATCTCTAATTATTGGCGACGGAGATGCTTTGTGTTGATAGTAGACGGCTGGTGTCCTTTTGGTAATTTCTACTTGAGATTTGAGTAAGTTATTAAACTTAGCGCTAAAGCGCTTATTGAAAAGTTACTAAATTTCCAATCATAATAGTTCTGTGTATGATAAAGGTAACTGAATAAATGGTAAACTCATTATATTGATTGGATATTATACTCTCACAACGCTTATTGGAATTTGAGCAATGTCCTTTTTTTTCCTGAATTAATGCTTGAATAGCTTTGCTGCGCTATTTTGAAGCCAAGCCTCTACTAAGCTAAAAATAAAAAAAATTAGCCATTCTAAATTATATGCTAAAATCGAAACTTTCTTTTTCATTGCTTCATTTTTCCTTTGCTTAATTATATCATTTCTGTCAATTTATACCTTAAAACAA
Source organism: Smittium culicis (assembly GCA_001970855.1). Classification (NCBI taxonomy): domain Eukaryota; kingdom Fungi; phylum Kickxellomycota; class Harpellomycetes; order Harpellales; family Legeriomycetaceae; genus Smittium; species Smittium culicis. Next base: position 10,295 of record LSSN01005841.1, on the reverse strand, counting down.
GCTTTAACAACAATACCCTAATTCACACATAACTCTATTTTCCCACTACTATTCTGTAATTACTTATTTATTTTTACCTTTCTATACTTCTATACTTTTCCTTTCAGAGTCTTTCTCTGCGTAATTTAATACTTATATCCCAATTATATTCAATCTCCTATTTTATTACCCCCCACCACCACCACCATCACCTGCACACGTCTTATTGCTATATTAATACGGTCGGATCTCCTCTCTCTCCCTTGTATTTCCAACGCAACTATTCGTTATTTTGTATTCTTTTCAGTTTTATAAATAATAGATTTTCATTTAGCAACCCTTTCCCCAGAAAAGCTTCGATTCAATTACCCATCCTTGTTCATTTCCTCTAACAAGCTCCGTGTAAAGCAGCTTATACATATCCCTTCACATCAACCTTGATTCTCATTTTATACACATCCGAGTTCTTTACACAAATTATTCCAAGCTTTTTATCCCGTCACATACAATATTATCATTTTACTGTACTAACAACTACAATACCAGAAAATGGCCGAAAATAAAGCAAAGCCAACTGCTGTTATAGGCGATATTATCATTGGAAATGAAATTGGCCGCGGTTCATTTGCTAGAGTTTATCAAGGATATAATAATGTATACTACAATACCCTTTCTAAATTATTCACTTCTTTTTTACATACTACCCATTTTTCTTTCTCTTGTTTTTACTTTTTTTTATCTTATTTAGAAAACACATACAAAAGTGGCAGTGAAATCTGTTGCCCGCTTAAAACTTACAAAAAAATTACTCGAAAACCTTGAACTCGAGATTAATATCCTTAAAGCAGCACAGCATAATAACGTTGTCAAACTTATCGATTGCTTGGTAATTTTTTTTATCCATAAACTAATAATAATTCTAAACCTATGCCATTCATATCTAATTTTTTTTCATTCTCATCTATTTTCACTTTGTTTTGCTAAACAGAAATCAAAAAATCACATTCATCTTGTTATGGAATATTGCTCTCTTGGAGATTTATCTTCTTATATGAAACTAAGAAAGCAATATCCACAAATGCAAAATTCTTTTGGTGGTCTATCTAACGCTCTTGTATTAAATTTCTCCTCACAATTAGGTAATCTTTCTCCCCTTGATTTTTCTTTCTTTTTAATTAACCTCATTTTTTTTATTACCACTTTAATACAGGCTCCGCTTTGAAATATTTAAGACAAAAAAATGTCATTCATAGAGACATTAAACCACAGGTAATTTTATCATCTTCGTTTCATTAATTTATATTCGCTTTCTTTGTCTTTTACATTTACCATGTATAACTACCTAATTATTAAACTTACTCTAACCCAACTAACTCACCTCTTTCCACATCTCTCAGAACCTGCTTCTTTGCCCCCCTAATTCTAATTATTCAACTGGAGAAAGTGAGTCTAACGGAAACTTCCCAATATTGAAAATTGCAGACTTCGGGTTTGCCCGCTCTTTAATGACTTCCTCACTTGCAGACACTTTATGCGGCTCTCCCTTATACATGGCTCCTGAAATTTTAGGCTATGAAAAGTATGATGCTACTGCAGATTTATGGTCGTTTGGAGCTGTTGCGTACGAAATGTGCACTGGAAAGCCCCCATTCCGCGCATCAAACCACGTTGAGCTGCTACGTAAAATTGACCGTTCTAATGACAACATCGCTTTTCCTGACGAAAGCTCGCAAGACAATATCGATTCTCCAAAAGAACCTATAAACTCAGATTTAAAAGACCTTATTAGGAAACTCTTAATTAGAAATCCTGAATTCAGACTGTCTTTCACTCTTTTCTTTTTGCATCCCGCTCTAGATTTAAAAAGCGAAATTACTTCTAATGAACATACAAATGCTATCCCAATCTCTTCAGAGCCTAAAAATAGCGAATTAAACACTGTACAGCTCCCCAATACTGCTCCAACCCAAGGAATTAGCAAATTTCATTTAAACCAAAATCTAATCCCAAAACCAAACAATCTTGGGCTCTTCAACAGCTCTACACCTGAAAATGCTAAAAATATTAGGCTAATGTCTGAGTTAAGCATCTCTGGAAAACCTCAATCTTTGCCAAAGCCCCAAGTAAATATAATTTCTTTTAATTTTATTAACATTATTCAAAATTTTGAATATATTTATATATTTCAAAATTCACTATCCCATCCAAAACTTACTACTTTTTTTTATTGCCTCTTTTTTAACATATTTAAACAAAAAAAATAAAAAAAAATAATTATTTGAACTGCTATTTAACTATTTAACTAATTAACTCTTTTTTTTTTATTTTTCCATTTATTAAATATAGCTTGTTATTGATGATAGCAAAACTCCTAAATCTTCAGAGCGTAATATAAATATGTTTAACCCATCTAATTCATCGCCTACTCAAAAGTCAAGTAATTCCGGCTTTTATTCCGACCAAACCACTCAAGATACATGTTTACAATCTGAAAGTATTCCTTCCTCGCAGCCATCCGATTGGAGTGGAGGAAGAGGTCTAAAAATGAGCGAGCATGCTCTAGCTGAAAAAGAATATGTTGTGGTTGAAAAAAGAGCCGTTGAAGTCAACGTGTTAGCTGATGGTAAGTCTATTGTTATCAATTTATTGTTTTTACTTATTCTTATTTGACACTCTTTTCTCTTTTTTATTTGAGTAGAACTTCAAATATCGCCAAAAAAACCCTCTATTTTGAAACCCACATCTGATTCTTCCAATGTTAGAACACAAGTTTTGTAAGATCCCTCATTTTTTTTCACTTTTTTTCATCTTTATTAATTTTATTGATTTTTCACATTATATTTCATTGAATTAATATTTAATCACATTTCTTGTATGGCGTAATGAAACAGAAATCAGCTTACTTCATTAGCGAATGCTATCAAAAGTTCAGTGCCTTCATACGTTATTAATGATGAGTCTAAAAATAACATAAATCAACCTTATGATAGCCCCAGCTATAATCCCAATGATTCTCGGTCCAATCTATCTCGAAAAGACTCCAAGTCATCATTCTCTTTCCTTGACTCAAACCTTCATAGCATGTTTAGCCTTAAATCTGAATTTCCTCATGAAGAATCGGTAATTCGTCAAATGGAGTCTCTAGCATATAAAGCTCATGCAGTAGCATGGTTTGCTGATATGAAAGTTTCTAACCTATTGACATTTGATGAAAATCCTCATCAAAAATACCCAGCTTCTGACGTTTCAGATAATAAGCAGGAGCTTTTGGTTCTACTAATGGGATCAAATGTTGATATTTCCAACAGTGACTCTTTTGCTTTATATCTAAAAGCACTTTCTCTTCTCCATAAAGCAGCTGCATGTGCTAAGCAGTTTTGGAATATTGGAAACAATCAATCTAATGATGTAATTGGTTTATTATTTTCATAATATACCATTTCTACATTTTATATCTTATGTCTGTCTCAATTTTACTTAAACTTTATTATTAACTAAATTTTATACGACTCTTATTTTGATATATAGAGTATCAATAGAGCTGAAACAGCTATAAGTAATTCAAGCAAAAACTCTTCAAAGAGGAATAGCAACAGTGCCAATAGCCACAATAGTACCGGGACTGCTGGGTCGTATCCCGAAAGCTTTTCAGTTGTTTCTAGCCAAAAGAGTGGATACAGCTCAGACCTTGCACCAAAAATTGCATCTGTTGCTTTTTCCAATGCTGTTCAGTGGGTACGAAATAAATTTAACGACTGCCTAGAAAAAGCTGACTTTATAAAATCAATTTCCCTCCTAAATGAAATTGGGTCATCTACTGTTTCTGTTGAGAAAATTCTTTATGCAAAGGCCCTCGACTTGGTAATTTATATTTTACAATATTATTTGTTATGTATCAATTTTATGTATACATATTCTCAACTATTTTAGAGCCGTGCTGCTGCGTTAAAGGAGCTGAATTGGGAAATGCCATATGAGTGTGAGCGCGCTTATCAGCTATCCATCTGGATGCTGTCTGCTATCCTCGAGCCTGTAGCGAATGATCCTGAAATTAGCAGTGAAGACAGGCAGATAGTTGAAGACTTTATTTCTGTTGTAGTTAAAAGGCTTGAATCGCTTAGAGAGAGACTCATGTCTTATTCGTAACTTAGCATACATATTTTTTTCGCCTTTTTCCTGTTGCATTTTTTCTTTATATTTTTATTTTGATAGAAAACTAAAAATATAGATAAAAAGAATAAAAACTACTGCAACATCTTGAACAACCAGCCAACATCAGAAAATCTTTAACAACATATATACCTTTATGCAAATTTCTCCCGCTTGATTTAAATTGCTAATAATTATATTTCTGGATGAATTTGGAACATAATCATCTAGAATAAATTATTTTGTGTATTATTTATTCAATAAAAAAATACTAACTTCTTAAATTGAGAAATAAAACTTATTTAAACACTTTAATTTTCTAACATTTTCAATTAAACCATACAAATATTTACAATCGATTTTTTTTTTTTGAAACTCGATGTTTTAAGTTTATTTAGTAAAGAATAAATACAAAAAAAATAACTTAGATCCCCAAACTGCTAATTTTCATAATTTTCAGCCTAAATATACTAAATAGCTTTAATGATGTTTTGTAGCAGCAAATTGAAAAATTGGAAAATCTGAAAACTAACGGAATCAAATTTATAAACAGAGAAGAAAAAAACGCTTATGCAAAACTAAACACAAAAGGCTAGCCGTTTTATTGAGTAGTCAACTCAGATAAAAAAATCCAATAAGATTCCAAACTTCGCTATCGTCAATCAGCGTTTTAGTTAGCGCAACAAGTAATTTATTAAGAATTGGCTGGTGAAAGAAAATGATCGAGATAAATTTGAATTACTTTGATTTTTAATACTATAATAGACCAGGAAGAAAAAACTTGGCATAATATAAAACCAAACATATTAAATAAGAATTACTGAATGAAAACAAATCAAATATATTGGAAATAAATTTACTTTACAGAAACACAATTATATTATGTATTTATAAATCCAAAACCAAATAACGAAATCTACAGGGTGGATTTTTGGTATTTTTAAATGTTGTATATGATGAAAAGGTGTAAGTATTGACAAAAGAAAAAAAAACAAGTTATTTCCTGGTAGAATTTGAAGTAAATATAGTTGATCTAGGAATACCCAAATACAACGAAATCGATTCCAGATTATAATACAAGCGAGCTAGTAAGATACTATTATATTTAAAGCCTATAGCATTTAGTTCAAATAATAGCCGGAGTATACACCATATTAAAGAATTTTAAATAGGCTGAAATACAAGAAACTTTATTCTCCGAATGCTTAATACTAAAACAACCCTCATATTAGACTTGAACACAGTAAATCGTTTAATATATACACGAAAGTTATACTTTTTCTAATATTATCTTTATCCAAAATTTTTACGCGTATCCTTAGCCAATGACGTGTTTTATTTATACAGAAACAGAATCAATATTTCTAAACGCTAAATTTTTCAATCTTTCAAGATTATTGATATAATAACATTTCTCCCTAATAAATAAAAAATTGATATAGGTTAAACTTTTAAAATACCTTTAAAAATTATCCACAAAGAAACAAAAATTTTATTCTACCATTTTATATACAAAGCTAAAATTCCTAGTAAAGTTTTTAAATTTATTCTATCAAAGATATGAATTTTTATCAAGAACTATTTGTGTTTATGTATTTATGTGGGTACATTAAATTAGGCTTATGAGAATTATTCAATTGGGTTTATCACAGCGAAGTTTGTAATTATATGGACGAAACTTTATTTATATCAAGAGCTCAGCCTATTATATAAATTGATATAATTACTTTTTTAATATGCTAAAAAAAGAGCTATGTATTTATAAAATGTATACTAAAATAATTTAAAATATCGCTTTTTAGAATTAATTAGTGAAAAAAATCAATCTAAAATGAGAAAGAGCTTTTTTTTATTATTTTGATACTGAGACAATTTTTGAAATGGTAAGATAGTTTTTTCATGAACATTAGATAGGAAAAAAGGGGTATATTATACTTCAAGCGGCATCAAATTATGTGTTATCATCTTCTATTGGCTAAATAAAAAATTTTTCTCGCTATTTTTTTCCCCAGGTATATAGCCTTAATTACGTATCCTTGGTATATTTATCATCTAAAGCACTGGAACTATCCTCATTGAAATAGATTTTCGGTATTAATAAAGATTTAAATATATATTTAATAAAAAATATATACAAACATCAATTAAAAAATCAACGCTAAGTATTATAACAAACATACTACGAAATGGAACAAGCTCTTTTAGACACTATAGCAGCGTTGACAAAGAAGGTTGAGGACTTGCTAGTTAGACAAGATGCAAAAACGGTTGAAGATGATGGTACTGATCAGTGTGTTTCAACCAGAGCGTTAGCTAGAGACCTACAGACGTACCCCCAGACTGATGGAAGCCCTACCGATTATCGAAGTAGATTTCTTCAGATCACCTCTCTCCGATGAATAAAAAAGGTATATTGTTCAATCAAACCCACGAACAGTGGAAATGATCTATACGCCGCCCCCAATCAATGATGCTGCCACTGCTCCAATTAAGAAACTTGACACTGCGTGCTATAATGTGCAATCGTTTCTTTCACAGGCTACTAGTCCTGTTGATTACTACGTGCAACAGCTTCTCCAGAATGAGCCCGAAGCACCAAAGGATTAACCAAGTCTCTTATTTGCGAGCACCATGAGGCTATTGCTCTCAGAAGCATGTATCTTGTTGAACCAGGTTAGGTTAGACAACCCACACTTGGGACTCAATCTGAAAGGAAGTTCACCAAAACTGAACCCTTCCACCAGCGAGCGACTAATGGACTTGACTGAACTCAGTGAACTTATGGTAACCAAGTATCCAGCCAAGACAGGTGGTAAGAATCCCTTTTTTGGGCGCAAAAAGCAGGCTGCCTCACAAGCAGAACCTAAAACGGTCATCATTGCTGCGACGGTGCCAGTAACCAACCTGACCAACCTCGCCGATGGTTCTAGCCAAAAATTCGCCGACTCAACAGGAGTGTTTCGAAGCGGAAGAGGTGGACGAATGGGGTAAGAGAGGAGGAGCCATCAGTATTTGTCGTCTCCACCAATACAAAGAAACCTGGGGGTGACTCACAAGCGATCGTTTTTTGAATGAAACAATCGCCAACGGATACTCGCTAACATTGAACAAAACTCCGCAACTGACCCGGAATCCCAAGTAAATCATGATACGTATGGAGCCTAAATCAGCCAAGGCCATTACGTCGAAGATTGTGGATCTATTTCCCAAAAAGCAATCGAGAGGGTATCCCTGCGATCAACGGGATTTTGATCGAATATAATCACGGTTCCAAAGAAATTCGGGGAAATTCGCCCTGCTCTAAATTGAAGACACTGAAAGAACACCTGAAGAGTATACATTTCAAAATTGAATCGCTGAAGTTCACCAACAGGATGACCCACAGTAAGAACTACTTGTCATCAATCAATCTTGGAGATGCCTTTCTGCACATCCTTATAAAGAGGTCGTTCAGGAAGAATATGCGCTTTCGATGGAACTGGAAAAAATACCAGTTCCGGGTCCTACCATTTAGGGTGTCTCTTTAACAACTGGTTTTTACCAAAATCATCCTTCAAGTAATTCGATGGGCTCGCAAGCAAGGGATCTCAATGAACGCTTATCTGGACGACCTCCTGGTAATGGGGTCGTCACTAGAAGAATGTTTAAGATCGACAGCGTTTGTTTTGAAAAAACTGGTTCAACTCGGTTACAAAATGAAGAATCAAAATCATTTATAGTGCCCACGCAGTCCATTGATCACCTAGTATGAAGATCAAAATCAGTCTCATTACTCTGCAGGTATCTGTAAATAAGGTCCGGGACCTTTGGAGAAAAGCGACCGGAATTATAAGAGTAATGAAGGTTACAATCAGAGCTATTTAGTCATTTTTTGGCAAGGCCAAAGCAATGATAGTGGCGATACTCCAGAGCGTCTGAGGATTCACAGGCCTATGGAGAAAAAAAAATCAACTATATGAGGTAAAATCTGAAATGGAAATTGATAGTCATAATAACGGAATCAGCAGTAGAGAATCTGACTTCATGGAGGAACAAAATTAACCAATGGGATGGGAGCTGCTTCCTTTCAGAAATTCCAGAACAGGAGATATTTATCGATGCTAGCGATACTGGCTGTGGGGTCGTTGCTGGATCCCAGGACTACTCAGGTTTCTGGCGAGAGAACCTGATGAAATTTTATATCGATGCAAAAGAATTGCTGACAATATTATATGCGATACGACTACCCTCAGTTGTTGAACGCTTGGTATCATTCTACTCAGAAAATACCACAATATTGGAATATGTTCGCTAGTTTGGCGTTAAAACCTCCCTCAATTTACTGGAAATTGCACAGAAAATATGGAATCATTGTTTGAATACAGGGACATGCCCATAGGTCACTTAAATCTCGTCAAAAATGAAATTTTAAGATGCGTCATCGAGGATGACTACCCAGACAGAATGTTAGATTTCCCTAACCGTCTTCAAGGAAATACAGACCCAGTTCGGAAGCAGCGAAATATATCTATTTGCGTGAGCAAAAAAAACGCAGCTGGAGAAATATTTCAGCTGGTACCCCGTTAAGGAAGCCATAGCAATATACGCACTCTTGCAGCTATGGTCTCAATCCAATAACGCGTAATTTTGCCGACCATGGAACTTAATCCCTCAAGTAATTCAAAAAGTTTGCAGAAAACGGTTAACACTAATACTAGTAACCCCACGGTGGCCATCGGCAACGTGGTATCAAGGCCTAATGAAGTTGAAAACCTGCAAAAAAATATCATTACCGGAAACATAGGTAGTTACAGACCCCAAAAGCGGCAAGTCGCCTTTAACGTTGAACAAGTTTTGTTATATAATGTCTTGGCACATCAGTAGCTCTCCCTCCTCGGCCAAGGTATCGAGATAAAGTAACTGACATTAATTTATCCAATCCAAGAACAGATTAGCGAATGCGGCATTATGATCACACACAAAAACGCTTCTTTGCTTAGCGGATTAATCATAGAATAACAAAGTCGATTAGCGCCACAGACATAGTCAACTTTCTAGCAAAGTCCTATTTTGAAGACAAATTAACATTATCAAAAATAGAGGCATACAATTCGGTAATTATGCATCTCTGCAGTTACTCATCGCTAAAGGCACTAGCATATTCTTTTACTAATCTCTTTGTAGCCCTAAAGGCCTCTTCAATTTAATTGTTTTTTCGACCATGGTTCTATATAACTCCGATAATAACTCAGCTAAGAAAGTTGCGATCATCCTCAGATCTAGAATTAAACATTTGATATCAAAATTTTCCATGATTTTATCAATCTTGGCTTTTTACGTACAAACTACATTCGACACATTGATAAATTGACAATAATTTCTAATGACGTTCTCAGATTTGTGGTGGTAGAACCAAAGTAAAAGTGCGGATGCCAAAAAATCATGAAGTCATGCGAGATAAAATCTCATTCTGATCCACTATTGTGAACTGTAGAAGCATATAAGTCATACATCCTACACGTAAAGGATGTATAATGTAAGTGGAAACATGTAAATCACCCAGATACTACCTTATAAATGTTAGTAAGGCACATCCGTGACTTTAATAAACCCCTCAGTGTGGAATCAATCTCCAGGTGTGTTCATATTCTTTCATATCTTATTTTACGTCCACCAAATACCCCTAGCCCAAAATTTTAAACCTTAGAACCAACTTTGGTAGCTGCAGTGGACGTCCATTCTTCAGATATTGCTGCACAGGCATTCTGGTCAAACTATTATATGTTTGAAAATTCTACCGTTTTTCTCGCAGTATAAATTCAAATATTACTGAATCTTTACTGCCTCTGTAGTAGCATGATATGATGCCACTTATAGTATAATTTAATTTAATATTCTTAAAACAGATTAATTATTACTTTTATGTTGATTACATAGATGTGGTATATCTATGTGATTGTATAAAAAAATGTAAATACAAATAATAATGAATCCTTGTGTATGTTAATTAATTCTCGGATATAACCCTGAATGATACCTTGAACCAATGCCCAGTGGGTATGGAGCTGCTAGAGCGGCGGAGGGGGGTCGGTTGAAAAATTATTTTTTTAATATTTTTTTAACTTTTTAAATATTTTTTTATTAGTTTTTGTATACTTTTAAATTATGTTTAATAAACTCTCTGAGAC
>LSSN01005839.1:0-15601 GCA_001970855.1 Smittium culicis | reverse complement strand
ACTTGTCCCTGGTTTGCTGCTCCATCTCCATACAATGCAACGTTGCAAGCTCCATCGTTCAAGTACTTGTGCGTGAAAGCGATTCCTGCTCCGAGTGGAACCTGAAATTAAAATTAAAAATATTATATTTCAGTCAATGTTAGATAATTATATTAATGAATAGAAACTATACCTGTGCTCCAACAATTCCGTTTCCTCCGTAAAAGTTAGGTCCAAACATGTGCATAGACCCTCCTTTTCCTTTAGAGCAGCCATCTCTGCGTCCTAAAAAAAAACATAAATAAAATTATTCATATTTATAATTTTTATTTAATGTAAAGTAAGATTCTAATTATTAAGAAATACTAATTTAAATAACTGCTTTTTTTAAAAAAAAAAGAGTAGTTAATAAAAGAAGTGAAATGTATGTAGATATATTACCCATAAGTTCAGCAAGGATTTTTGTTGGGGTAACACCGCGAACGTAAGTAAATCCGTGACATCTGTAACTAGTGATTACTGAATCTTTCTTAGAAAGCCCAAATTCAACACCTACTGGAATGGCTTCTTGACCTGTGCACAAATGGCAAAAACCACGGATCATCTTTGCTTTGTATGCAGCATCTGCAGCCATCTCAAGACGTCTTACCATTTGCATTTGGAAGTACATGTCAAGAGCCTCGGTTTTGGTTAGCTCAATGTCCAAGGATGGAAGTACTTCCATGCGATGGCCAATAAAAGACTCTGAGCTGATGTTGAAGTTCAACTTTACATTAGCGTCAGATGACATGAATCTTGAACCCTATATACAAATATATGCAAATAGTTCATTTTAAAAATTGATCAATGGTAACAAATATATATAATATATATAGCATTATTAGTTAAAGCAAAGTAATTAGTAAAACGTATTACAGCAAAAGCATTTTTAATCAAATTGGCTCCGACAGCTGTGCTTCTCTTGAATCCGAATTTAAGCATAATTGTATATAAACCTTCGTATAAGTATAAAATGTATATATGTATATAAAGCTTTAATAGAATTAAGGTGGTAAAAGAGCCTGACTATTTATTTCTTAATGCTCAGACTCTTTTGTGCAAATTATAATAATAAAAAAGATTCTGGTGGAATTGTCTACTCGCTGAATTAATGCTTCCAAAGCAGCAAATCGTCATTCACTAAAAAAAAAAAACAACAACAACTTTGATCTTTTATAATCAAACAAATATATTAGTCGATACTCACAATAAGATTCAATTTCCTCAGCCAAAAAAAATTCTTCCTATATATTTCGCCTAAATGGAAACTCCTTCTCCAAAACCGTAAACTCAATAGCTGCTATCTGATTCGCTATAAATATCCTTTTTTCCTTCCCTGTATTCCATTTGCCATATCATTCTAAAAGTCCATTGGTTCATTCTTTTTTAGAATTATCAGCTTTTCTGTAGTCCCCAATAGACTTTTCAAATATCGCTTATTTTTACCAGTTCCTGATTAGCTACTGATCACTGGTCCACAAATCGACATTCCAGATAATCATTGGTTGATAGTGCCTAATAGCGATTAACTTTTGCATGCATTTATTGCACGAATTGATTTTATTAGCATTTATCTCACCATAAAAAACCATCTATTCGAAAAACCATCCAAAAGAGTAAAAGCAGTTATAACTACTAAAACCTATTCTGATTTATACCTATTTGATTTATGTCCAATAGATTCCATACATTCATTAGCTATCGATTACTTTTTTTTACTATTATCGATAGCATTTATCTTTGTATCGATTACTTTTTTTTTTTTTCGATATTCAATTTCATATCTAAAATTTAATGTCAATAATCTTTGGATGTGTATCGATCACTTTTTACCAGAGTACTGAACATAAAAAATATTAGCTGACACTTCTGGGCAAAGGAGTAGATAATAAAGCTATTTATCCTGCTGCAGTATCATCTATCATATTTGACTTGCAAAAAAACGCAAATTAATACCTTATAACAACTCAATAAATTCCTTTGTTTTCATGACTTTTCTAATACTCAAAAAATTATATCATTTTATCTCGTGTCTTATTCTAGTGCACAAGCCCAATAATACAAAATTGCTGTATTAAAAAAAGTATTCAGCTTATTAATATACTTTCATTTACCCCTCCCATATTTTTTATAATAGGTGAATAGAATTTAATATTACACTATTCGAACTAATTTATATGATTATCCTTACTGTTCCAAGTTATAAACTTATTGTGCTTTGCCATCCTTAATGAAGCTTTTAGCTTTATTTGGCTCATCAATTACTAATTGAGCAAAAAAATAAAATACAAATTTATATTCAAATACAATTGTACATTGAAAAATTTAATAAAAATTTTCCCACCAAAATGATTCTGAAAAGACTAGCCAACTGCATTTTTAATATTAATTTACGCACTTTGAGCCCATAGTAGTTTAAATTTATCAGGAGCTCTTATTGAAATGACAACTTTAAAGTAATGTTTAAAAAGTAGATATACAATTGATCTGATCAAGTAATCAAGTATTAATATAAATAAATGTGTGGTAATACTATTAAAACTAAAAAATAACCTCCTTTTTCTGTTGAAAATTGGAGAGCCGATTATCCCAAATTCCCTCATAAAGTTTACTTATTTTGTAGAAATTTGAGGAATCAAAAAGTAGACAAGTAAAGCATAGTAGGAATCGAAATTAAATACAGTAAAATATTATAATATAGTAAGTCAGAAATTGTATACGAATTAAGCATTCATTAATTCTAATAATATATTTATAAACGACATAAATATCTACTCACACCATTATTTTTTTTTTATTTATACAAAAAAAAAAGACAAATGATTTGTATTAAAAGCTAAACTGTTTTGAATATCAATTTCTATTTTTTAACCTAATACAAAAAAATGATCTCAGTTTACAGTGAATAATAGATATTCTTCCAAAAAAAAAGGATTTGATAAATAAATTATATTAACTTATTATAAAATTGGTTGTGAAGATGATTTTAAGTTATCCTAAATAAAAAATAAAGTTAAAATAGAGTATTTTTTTTTATATATAATGCGTTACTTTTTAAATTTAAAATCTGCGATATTAGAATCTCTATATCAAAAATGCTTTATCTAAAAGTTAAGCTTAGATAGACCAGGGTTCATTAAACTCCAATTACAAACTCATTACCGAATTTTTAATCTTTTATTTAATATTTTTATTAAAATCTCTTTGGCAAAATTAATAAAAACAAAAAGAAAGTTTAAACTTACTTAACAAAAAATCAATTTTCCTAGCATATAGGTAATAAAAAAAATAGATAGCTAACTCCTAAATATAAGAAGATTTTTGATAATAAAACTATAAATTCCAAAAAATTTTCAAAAAGATATTTAATTCTACCTAAATAAAAAATCCACAACTACTTTATTTCTTGTGTGCCTTGAAATTTCATAATTTCATCGCCTAGATGCAAAATTATTTTTCGAATTAATTTATAATAACCTTAGTGCATAAAAATATAGCATGGCTTTATATTGATAACTAATAATTTAAATTAGGATTTTTTTGGTACTGTTAATCTATTTTATACTATTTATTTGGTCTTTATAAAATTTATTGTTCCGGATATTAGTAATAGGAAAGGCTTTAATCACATTAATAATCTAGAATTTTGCGCCGATTGAGAATTGGAATCGATGATTAACCATTCATAGCGACTAATTCTTGGTGCAGGCTGTGTAAATCTAGCATGTCTAACATTTTTATTCTTTTTTTTTTAAACAACGATTTAAAATTTTTAATATATTTATAATTCTTGACCTAAACTTTTTTTGATTCATAGCCTATTGCTAAAATAATAATAATAATATGAGTTGATATTAAATAATAAATGTTTAATAAATTTAATAAATGATATATAAATTTTAAAAACGCTAATTATCATGGTTTAATTATTATATTTTGAAATATACTAGTCTTATATGATCATTTTAGAGACAAAATTACATGGTTTTGCGATCGAATTTAAAAATTTTTCGTTCGATTGTAAAAAATTCCCAAGAATTTTTTTTTTTGAATCACACATTTATAGCACAAATTCAATTCTAGTTGTGTAAACCAAGATTATTTAAATATCAATCGAATTTCTAAAACATTCAAATTTAATTATAAGCGTCCAATATGCTTTCTAAATTTTAATTGGTTCGCTATATATTACTCTTAAATCCTGTCTCGTACAACGACTTATAAAAAACAAAATAAAAACTTGTTTTTTGTTTATAAACAAGTTATTATTTGCTTTTGTTTTTCTGAATACTAATATTTGAATGATCATCAGAATTATAACTTTTTTATATAATACGTCTCGATATATTTTGTAGCTCATTTATAGATACAGCTGATGAGACAGTTAATTAGCTTGATTCAATTAAATAAAAATACATTCTACCAAATATTCTATAAAATCGTTTTTATTTATTTTACTTAAACCGCAATAATATTTTTTGAGCCATTTATAGTTCGTAGTATAAATTTATGCTTGTATGAGTTGAATATTTTTTCCCACTGAGTTTTTGAATCATATCATATAATCATAAGACAATCACCCTGCCCTCATAATTATTGAAATAATAATATTTTTATCATATCAATTCACTATATAATATTAAAAAAGTCGTATGAACTTTTTTTCGAAAATAACAATTTCATGTTCTCCTAAGAGAGAAATACCTTGCCGTGGTTTAGGGGCTTAAATAGCGTACTTTTCATAGTACACTATACTAAAATTTCAAACAGCGTTGCACTATCCTTGGTTGGGGATAGTGAAGGCAACGACCAGAGATTCGGAGAATAGCGATTCCAGAGGAGGTCCATCTAGAAACAGGAGGAACCGATTCGTTTAGCACAGTCTGAGACATTATCTGTGCACAAGTCCAGCGTTCGACAGCATTACGGAACTCAGCCGTTTAGCAGCTTATTGTAGGAGAGCCAGGTCGATCATTCCCACATTTGGTTAGGAGCCTATTTTTTATTAATCCTGTTAGATGTAGGCTCTGACTAGGAGCTCAATGATCTCAACGAATTCAATTTTGTTGGAACGAGCTTAATTCCATGACTGCTTGTAACTTCAGTCAGCCAGCCTACTTGAAGCAATGCCTGGGTGGATCTTTCGGTTGGTAGATTGATCCCATTTCCCTTTAGGTACGCGGACGGTAGACCGGTGAGGAATTTATTAGGATTAGAATAAAGTTTTTTTATGCCTTGTACCAACTTTAATATTTTTTAGTTTATTTTACCGCATATTTTCTTTTAATTTTATCCCACCAATAAAATTACGTGATAAAAAAAAATCAATTTCATCTTATAAATATCTATTAAATGAGATGATAATAACAGTTTTTGAATGAGCAGCTTTTTTTGTTTTCATATATAGCTCAATAAAATTTTTATTATATAAAAAATCACGATTTTAAAAAATAATTTAAGCTATAAACAACCAAACTAAAAGCTTTACAAGTGACTAAACTATATTGTATACATAAGTCTATCTACTTAATTAGATTCAAATAAAATAAATATAAGTTTTATTGTTGCTCATATTGTATTAGATACCAAATAAATTATTTAAAATTATAAGTTTAAAATTTTTACTTATTTAAAAATTTTTATTAACGATATATTTTTCTTTTGTTACAAAATTATATTAAAATAAAATAAAAAAATTTATTAAAATCAAAAGTGGTATCCCCACACTTTAATTCTCTCAATATTCGGGTAGAATTTAATTATAGCATTAATTTTTTTGAACCTGTTGCACTTTTTCAAGTTAATCTCAGTGGAAGTGGTCATTTTTAAGTCCGTATAAAAAAGTATAAATTGACTTTATAAGCACACAAAATAATCGATTATAGCTAATAAGGTATTAAAAAAAGACGTTTTTGTGATTTATTTAATTGTTTGAATACAGTAACTGGGTAAATAAAAAATTATGGATGTATGAATGAGATAGAAAATTAATTGGAACGTGATTAAGATTACAATACAAATGTTAAAAATTTAAACTCAGTTTAATTATAAGCAATTTTTTAGGCTATGAGTTGATGAAAATAATTCTTTATTTAATTCAAGTCTTGATAATAATTGATATTTTATTAGTCAAAATAGTCAAATATGAGGGTTTGGATCATATTTGGTACTTATAAAACAATTCGAGTAGCTTAGATTGAAATTTAAAACTTTTAGATAATACATTTAGTCGGCTATAATCAACTTGAAAATTTTTAGAAAATATATTGACTTGATTATAATCGAGTTTTGATTATATTGAAATTTTTCTTGCATCTTGGGATTTCACGGGGCTGTTATTTGTATATTTTGGAATAATAAAAAAAAAAAGAAAAAATAGTATTGGAGTTTTGTTAACGAATCGAAAGTAAGGAATAATATTTTGTGTATTTTTGAGGTTTTAGTTATTTATTTATTTTTGTTGAAAAAATAGTTTTGTTTTAGGGGTTTTCCGTTTAATTTAAGCATTTAAATTTGGCTAAAAAAAAAAATTTTTTTTTCGAGGACATACTCATGCTCTGTTCAAAAGCGTATTTTTTACATTTTATTGATCATTATTATAGTTCAAATCAAACCATTTATAGATTTTTATATATTTTGTAATAACTAATAGTGCTCTTTAGTGATAATATTAATTTAATTATACGAGGAAAGGATATATATTAATTGTTACCATCTTATTGGATAAAACTAAACCAAAAATTAAAAATAAATAAAAAAAAGTGAAATTAACTAAAAAAAATTTTAAAGCATAAAATGTAAAATAGACGCTTGTGTTATCCTTATTATATTTTGAGGAAGTTTATTGGGTAATTTTGGACGGTACTTATATTTCCTCCCCTCCTCGTAAAATATAAATTAATATTCGCTCTAAAGATATCGATTAATTGTCACATTATACTCCAGTGGAAATGAAATATTAAGTTACTATAGAGTTAAAATTGACTCGATCAAGTAATTCGAGTTGTTTCTTGCGAGGCGATAGTATGTATCATAGATTTTATATTATGGTAAAAAGGCATATATATCTATATTATTATAAGATGTTCCTGAATTTGCAGCCAGGGTTGCTCCAATTGCTATTCTATTTGTAGAGGAAGTTTCGGGGTTACTTTTTATTAGATATGATATAGAGTGAATATATCTGCTAATTCATGCAATACAGAGGCTTGGGTCTTTCATGAAAAAATCTAATTAATATATTTAAAATTCATTTTCTGTTTTTCATATGTTAGTAGGACAAAGATTTTTGTGTATAATTTCCTTAACCTTAAAATTCAATAATTTTGAATTATATACGGTCACAAATGGCTTTTATCTGGCAGCTCTTTTATATTGGACTACATCCTCTTATTTCTATAGGGGTTAATATCGCTCGTTTTAATGACCCTTGATCAACTATTGTTATTATATAATCAAATTTAAAATCTTCACTAGCACAAAATAAATCAGATAATGTCAACAACTAGAAAATATTCGCAGTTATCTGTTTAATATATTGATCTTGCGAGAGGCATCATTTTCTAAAAAGACTTGGTATTGGTTAAATATAAACTTCAGGCCTAATAAATGGCTTAATAGAAGAGTCATCTAACTTTTTGTAAACTCTGATAACATTGGATTCATTCTTAACTTTTCTGATGTTTCTCAAAGTCTTAGCAATGCTGATTTTTAGGCTTTTACAGAACCAACCTAATTTTTTTCTACAGTGTATATTTGATTATCTGTGAAGCAGACATTTTTTCAGTGATATTTCTTGAATTTATCCAGTCTAAAAAACACTTTTTGATAGAGCTGTACCTATTTCTATGTCTAAAAATTCGCACATTTATAAGGATGAAGTATATGGCATAACTTCCAAAACCTTAAATTTATAGTGAATACCGCTGATCCTCCGCTCCATCAATAACCAATTCTTGTTTTCCGAGAGCAGAAAATTTCCTTTTTTCGATTCTGGTATTGCTATTGTTTCCTGAATCCGGAAAGGTTGTGATACTGAGAGTGATTTCAGATCCGGGAACCAGATTTCTAATTTCCACATTTGACTCATTAGTTCCATGATGATTCGAAACCTGTGAACCTTTTACAAAGTTGAGATATAAGTTTTCAAATTGGACAGCCGTATAGTTTGTTGAGTTGATTCCAATTGAAAATCAGGAGTATTATCCTAATGCTTTATTGTCTTTGAACCAGCTAAAGTGCTGGTTCATCTTCTTGTTTTGGCATGAAGAAAACATGACTAGTTGCGTATACAGTGCCTCTTTTTCAGCTACGAAATCTTCGCTTGGTATATAGACCATCCGATTTGGGTATAAACCTGCTAATTG
This sequence comes from Smittium culicis, assembly GCA_001970855.1. Lineage (NCBI taxonomy): Eukaryota > Fungi > Kickxellomycota > Harpellomycetes > Harpellales > Legeriomycetaceae > Smittium > Smittium culicis. The sequence goes on along the minus strand of LSSN01005839.1, from coordinate 7,217 downwards.
TGCCTACATGGTTGAACATAGATCGTACATATGTTACTTGGGGCCTGGAAATCGTTTTCATACAGCGGCTCCACATCGCTTCTTATATATTCATTAGTTATGGTGACATCTTTTCTCAAGATTTCCAGTTATAGTCAAGAGTATCCGTGTTTCCTGAGCATAATAATAATGGCCTTCCCAAGACATATTTGAGTTTCAGCGAATAAAATACAGTTAGTATTTTCTTGGTGTTGATATTTATCTTTCTATTGACTATTTCCAATATGTCTAGTACGCCTTGAGTCCTGTTTCTATTACACAAACAGTGTCGCAATATTTAGTGAAGATTTCTATTTCATGCCTCTCTTGCAAAGATGAGAGCTCTTTCCATTTCGACAGTTATTCCTTCCAAAATTTACTGATCTTTCCAAAAAAAGCTCGAGAGTCACCTCAATTCCGTTTGAACATTACTGAGCAGCTAGCTGACCTCTCGTCTTAAGCCCTAGATCTTGATCGACGGCACTTTGAGAAAAATTTCCTTGGTGTTTATCATCATCCCCAGGTGAGTGACTTTCTGTCCAGAATTTTTATACGGCTTCTCAAAATTGATTTTGAAGCCAAAATCCGAGAGATTCAACTATATTGCGAGAGTATTTGATTCGCATGCCTAATTATTTCCCCCAATAATAATGTGATCTTTGATATCCTGACGCACAAACATCTTGCAATCTAATACTTTTCAAATTGATCTCAGTATCTTATTAAAGAACAGCGGATTTGAGTATAGTTCGAATTTTAGGAAGCGGAGTAAGTAAAACTGGCTAATCCAGTGGAATCAGAGGAATAATTTATACTTTTTTCAAATAAGAATATGATTAAATGCATCCTTATGCCTAGGTAAGACGGGTAAAAAATTCAATGAAACAAGAGGCAGGTAGATCTTAGAGATCTATTTTGAAATTCTGCTCCTACAAGTAGAGGTTCAGTTTGTGTAGGTCTAGCACTGAAATAAATCTCTTAATATTCTTAGAGATAATAATGAAAAGTATTGATAAGTCCATCTTTCATAATTGGATCTTTCCGATCGCTTGATTAGACAGAAGGTCAGTGACGTTCTCAGTCAAGACTTTACTGGCCTTCCGGTTTAGATTTCGTTTTTTATGATGATAGATTCGACGTCGGAGATTTTAACCCCCTAAAACACTGTTCTGAACCTATCTGCTGTCTATCAGCTTGAAATTCAAACTTTAACATATTGATAATATCACCTGCTTAAACATCATTCTGGGCGTCTGCTGCGACTTATTTACGCGTCTGCGATCCCTTCCGCGAAAATTTGGCTTTAAGTATATATTTATATGCGCGCCAGATTCGGTGTAGTTTGCAACTGTGTTTTTTGGTTCCATAGCATTGTTTCTTCTGTAAGAACCTTTTAGGATTGTGATCTGCTTGAGCTTCCCAAAGGACTGAACTCACTTTATTTTTAACACCGATATATTTTCTATGAGGGCTTCCGTCGCCTATTGATCTATTAGCGGCTTATTATCTTATATCAACTGCTTTGATTTCTTAAGAAGATCTATACATTTATTTAGAATACTTAACCTTTATTATGTGACAGTGACGGAAATTTACGACATTAGTGCGCTAATAGATTGAAAAAAATTTTCTTTGTCTACTTAAGCGTCAATACCTGGAGGCTCCTAAATTCTGCGGTCAACATTGTAGTCAATTGGCCTTGATTCTTGTGCAAAGACCAATTGAATTCTATACAGGACATAATCGGTTTTATTTACTATTCTCGATGCTGAATCGTTAAACAGTAGCGGATTATATTTCAATAAACTAGCTTTTAGAAAAAAATTGATGACCAACTTGCGTTCTTCTTCCGTAAATGGTAATCAGAATATGTCATATTCAATCTATTGGATCGCTTCAGTTAGCGCAGCATAAGCAGATAGGTTTGTTACTGATACTCTTGTTGTTGCGTGTGCGTCTCGGGTTCAAGGTAAAAGTTCATTTTTCTAAGGAGTAACTGAACAATTTTAGCCAATAGTTTTACATTATAATGACCCATTGGAGCCTGAGTGTTTGCTTGTTCTGTCGTTTATTAGTCGAAGTAAATAGTTTTTAAATATTAAAAATTATTATAATTTTAAAATTGAAAGTCTTTATTCTGATATAGTACATTTTTAAAGAGAATGATGTTAAGAGAAACACAAGTGTGCACTCTACATTGTACTCTATAAAAAAATTTTTTATTTAGTTCATTTCAGAATATTTTTATTGTTTTTTAATTTTCGGTTTAGTATTACCCAATAAGATGCTATTACTTAATATATCACTTCTGAAGTATAATTTAATTTTTTTACCAGCAAGAAGAAATCAAAATTTTTTACATTTTTTCACTATGAATATAATAATTGCAATTTAGAAATTGTTTCCTTTTTGTATTAAATAATAAATATCAATGATTTTTAAAATTTATTTTATTTAAACTGGGAAAAATTATGTAAAAATTTCTCTATTATTATAGAATTATCCACTTTAAATTTAATATTTTTAATGATGATTAATTTTATTTTTATAAAAAATGGCTATAATATGACCAAACTGTTATCATTTTCAAAAATTATTGAGTCAATATTGTTAAAGTTTCATAAATCGCATTTTATTAAAACAGCATTTTTTAGTCACTTTTTATATTACTAATAGATAATTAACTGCTAATAAAAATTTATACACACAAATAATAGTTATTAATATCACAAATTTATATTCGAATAAGATTTAAGCTGCTAAAAAAAACAGTCGTTAATTGTTTAATAATTTTAATTAACTTGTTAAATAGATTTTTTATATTTTACAAAATTTTAATATAACATACTAAATTTTTATAAATTTATTCGAGCACATATATCTAATCTAAAGAGAGCGAAATAATATAAATTAGCTGCAGTTAGCCATTCTAAAGGAATTTTCTTATATTAATTCTAGTATATAGATATAAATATTTTATAATCTTTTAATAGAAATTATATTTATATTTATTTTTAGTTATTTTAATTCTACCTGATGTCCTTAATAAAAGAAGAAAATCACTCTTTTAATAGAATAATTTAATTATCTAATATTACTAAATTTTATGGTACAATAAAGGAAAAAAAAATTTTATTTTAAATAAAATTGATAAAAATTAAAAGTAATAATTGATAGTATAATAAATTTAAGCACAAAAATCGACTCCTCGATGTAAAAATTCTAGAATAAGCTAAAATTTTTTTTTAAAAAACTCTATTTAAAGTTGATTATATGTTGATTGGTATTTAATAATGCATAAATTTTTGGCAATCTATTCATAATTTTAGACTAAAGGCTTCTATTAGTTTTACTTTTATACGAAAAGTCGTTTTTATTACTTTTAGCTTTTCTATAAAAGCTTTATAAGTATGGTTTTTTTAATATAAATTCATTACTTTTAAATATAAAAATAGCTGTGTATAAATTTTAATTCTTGTTTTAGGAACTATATTTGATTTTTTTAAAAAGATTCAACCGATTTCAGTTTCAGTTTATGCTTGAAAAAATTTAATCAGAATTTAAAATTACCCAAGAAATCCAGAAAAAAAATTTTATACATACACAAAAAGTCAGAAAAAAAATCTTATTATAATAAAATCTCAGCAAATTATTTTTAATTCTTAAAATATTATAGCAGCAGGTATAGTGAGTATATATATATATAATTCACTCGATATTTATAAAAATAAATTAATATCATAATAAGAATATTATTAAAGTTTTATTCATATAAAATTTTAATTTTCTGAGAAAATTAAATAATATAAAAGAGATAGCTCAGAATGTTATTATATTTGTGTAGTTAAATACTACCAAAGATTTTAATCCTCTAAATAGAATATAAAGATAATATTAATAAAAAGGTATTCGTATTTAAAAGCTTTCACGTACGAACAATTTCTGGCAGTATATATATACAGATGATTAACTTCTTTGAAATTTTTTTAATGTTTTAGTTTCTCTTTATTAATATCTACATTATTATCATCATTACTATATTATATAATCTTATCACATATTAATATTTTAATTATTTTTTTATATCAGAGTCATTAGTAAAACACAAAGCTTTCTAACGAAATTTTAACGATAAAATAGATATCTTTTACCAAGTTTTTATTAATATAATGTTTTTTTTGGAAAAATAAAATCTAGAAAAATTTTAAAAAAAACTTATATTCATATTTATAATCCTATTGAACTAGGTAAAAAATAAAAGACTAATTATAAACATCTAGGTGTATTAAAACGTAAAATCTGATATATTCTATCACAACATGTTTATAATAGCTTATTATGTTCCAATTTTATTAAAAACGGAACAAATATAATTGTAAAAAATTTTTTTATCGTAATATACGTACATTACCTTTATTCTATGAGAATTACTGATTTTAATTTTGAACCAATTCATTCATACTTTGTTTCTGGTTTTAGAAAAAACGCAATTATGTAAAATATTTTCATTTAATAGAAATAATTCATCACATATAGACTTTTATCATATAAATATACAAAATAAAGGTTATATATATGATAATAATTGTAAATTACTGTTAGAAAACATATGAGTGTGTTGCGAATGTGCGAATAATGAAATTTAATTAATCAATATTAAAAGTTAAAACTTTCACCCTCTATTCAGCATCAAATTTACTAAATAAAGCTATCAACAGGATAGTACATGAAAAAACTAGTTTTTGTGTTAAAATATTGTTAAATTTTACTTTAATAGTCATATTTATATAATTAATCTTAATTTTTTGCGTTTTCGCGTATAAAAAAATTTTTAACGGCTTAATTTTTTAAAGAGAAGAAATATTTTTTAATATAAAAAAATCCCTCAGTTTATTGATAAAACACGATTATATTATTATAAAAGATAATTAAGTAATCTCAAAATTGATTTTTATATCATTTTATTTAATTCTTTTGAGAAATTTGTGTATATCTACTTATTAAATATAAAACATTTATATTATATACAATCGTTTTTAAATTTAAATGAAAAACATATTATATTGTACTCTAGTATTTTGGAACTCAAAAGTAATTATAATGATATCAAATAATGAATACATGTGTATTTTATGATATAAAAATTGATACGGATTTATTAGTAATTTATACATGTAAGCAGTGTAGCTAATAATGTAATTAAATTGACATATTGAAGTATTCAAATTTTTTTGAGTTAATTATATTATTATTATTTTATAAATAAAAGTGTAATTAATATCGATTTATGTTTTATAGAACTAATTTTATAATAGCTATTATAATTAGTAAAAAATATTTAAACACATTTTTTGAGAATTAAAACTTAAAACTTTGATCTCTTTAAATTAAACACGATTAAAAAAAAGCGAATTAAATATACTAAAAAAAATTATTAAAAATAACAAGTATTAATGCTATTATAGAAAAAAATGAAATTATTTAATAATTTACAATCATTTAGATTAAAATTAGGCTATTTATTACATAATGCATAACAGTTTAAATGATAAATTAAAAATAAATTGTAGTTATATATTTCAAATTATTTTAAAAACAACTCAAAAACTCCAAAAAAATATATTTATTATATAAAATAAATAATATATATATGAGCTATATTATGAATTATTTTAATAAAAATAGTAAAATTTTGATGATTATTTGATCTGACAAATTAAAAACCATTTAGTTCATATTAAATCAATTTTTTATTTTTATAAAAGCTAATTTACAGAGTATGCAAAAAATAATGTATTATATTTGAAATTTTATATAAAAATATAATTTTAATTATTTTCACAAAAATTTTGTATATCAGTGAATAAAACATTGAGTTTTTTTTTTTTTGGAATATATTAATAAAAACAGTAAAACAAAAGTTCATTTGAATTGAAGTGATAATAAATAACCAATATAAATATTATCTAAAAATGTTAATTTATTATGTCTACTAGTGGAAAAAATATGTGGAAAAGACAAAATATACCAGTGTTAAACTATTAAAATGGAAATTTTAAGTAGATTAGGATCCCCTCTCGAAATTTATAAAAGATAATTTCAATAGTGATTTTTGTTTAATTTTTATCTTTATCTTTAATAGTTATTATAGTTAATTATAATATACTACTGAAAAAATTATATGTTATAAAAAATTAAATTAAAATCACAATTTTGGAAAATACCAACAAATATTAGCAATGAAAATAAATTTATACAGCGAATATATTTTAACAATACAGTATTAAAACCTATTTTAGGTAGAATCATAGTAATAAAAAAGAAATTCAGCAAAATCTTAATTTAAAATAAAGCTAGTCGAAAAAATAATCTAATATATACGCCTTCTAGTAATTATTTATTAGCTATAATTGATTTATATAAAAATTTTAATTAGATCATGATCTGGTAAGATACCGTAGATTATTATTAATTAAAAAAAATTATTAAAATAGTAAAGAAAATGACAAAATAAGCATTAATCTGACATTATTATTTTATTATAAAAATTATATTAACCATTTCCTGCCCAAAACTCTTTAAATAAATCAATTTTATGATTCGTTTATGATTTTTGAGAAAGTTTAATACTTTCTGTTTATTAACAGTATGCCAATATTTCTAAAGATCTCATAATTAAAGTTTAATTTTGATTACAGCTAGCTATAAATTATACACCAAAAACTGCCTACCACCTATAGAAGGGTTATAAAACCAAATTTGGTGATTCGATTGAGATTTATAATTAAACTTACTATATGCTATTATTATGAAAAATATCAATAAAATTTTATAATTCTGAATTTAAATATATTTAATGAAATAAATTTAAATGACTTTGTAGATCAAAAACAGATAATAGCTCAGTAAAGGGTTATGTACCGCAAATATTTACGCCTAAAAGTGATTTCTTTTTTCAGAATCCCCCAAACAGAAAAATAAGAGTCCTTAAGCTTATTAGACATTTTCAATTGATTTAAAAGTGACAGTTGATTTTTATTTGCTGGCAGATTATAAAAAAGCATGGAAATTTAACTTATTAGAACTGCTAAGATCACGATTACACCGGGATCACGAATCGTCTAAGTAGGATCACTTCAACATAGGGATCAAATCCACATCAAAAAATATGATATCTTATTTTCAACAGATATGCTAAG
>LSSN01005838.1:0-30088 GCA_001970855.1 Smittium culicis | reverse complement strand
TTGCTTTTATGCGGTGGTTTAACAATTGAATCTGCTAATTTTTCTCAGCTTGAGGTAGGTTCCTTTTTCAGCCTATTTTCAGCTGTTTCCGTTTATATAACCTTCAATTATTAAAAATTTAACTTAAATTTCGATTTCTTTTATATGTTAATTCAATTTGGTTGTTTTTATTGTGATCCTTCAAAGTGGAAGAGATATTTATAAGAATTTATTTATATCAATTTTTTATTTTTAAAATAAATTTTAACCCTAGAAATTCTTGAATATTCTCCATTCTAAGATATAAAAATTTAAACTGATTTATAATCCGGAAAAATAATAGAATAGATCAATTTTTGACTAAATCAACACTGGTCAATAGCGCTCTGCAAAAAACCAAATCAAATAAGAATATAATTTTTGTCAAAAATATTTGGGTCAAATCAAATCAATACCTGACTAATGATTATCTTACAGAGCTTATCATTAAATGTATTTTCACAAAGATGAAAATATATATATGGTCTACAAATTGTCCTGTTTTCTCAGAATCTTTTGACCTAAAAAAAGATATTTCAGAGTGCTTAATGAATTAGACTAATGTAATTCGTTTAAGAAGAGATGTGCTGAAGTGCTATGCCTTTTAAATCTATATAGCTTAAGTACTATTTTCATAGATGGGAAATAAAGTAATATACTAGTTTGAAATAAAAACGAGAAATCATCATAGTGTATGTAAAAGTGTAATCGCGGTGGTTTAAATGCATTTTTGAAAAATTTGTCAAACTTGATTATTTTTATTTATAGAAATGTATTAATTAAATAACGGTACATATTTTTGGAAATTTTAATTGGGTTGAATTCTACTTTATCAATTTTATAGGGATTTGATGTTTAATGCTTTTAATAAAATTGATAATATCCGGCATTTATATTCACTAATTGCATATTAAAATAATGTTTAAATTCAATATTATCAAGTGTTTTTAAGATTTCGTTGAACGGGTAATAAGGCTAATTATATTAATAAAAATGGTAGTCTAAATATAAAAAATCAGCGATAATACGTGAGATGGACGGGGTGTGTAAGGGTGATTTTATATATATTCAAAGGGCTGATTTGTTTTTCAATAGCTGGTTGCTATAGTATTTTAATTTATATTTGTGGTAGAGTACATTTATAGTAAAACAAAAATACGAATAATTTTTTTTAAATAATTGAGTTTGTATCATTTGGTTTGTAAAATTCAGCTGTAAATTCAAGTTAATTTTACAATTTTATTCTGCGAATGGGTACTTTTAATTTAGTAATGGAGGTGAAATAAAATCGTCAATTATAAGCTGGCGGTGTGGGCACATTGAATGGCGTTATAGTTTTGTTTCAGAAACTTGTGATGTAGCAGGAATTGTTGAATTAAGCGAGATAAATGAGGTTAAACCATTGGGTAGCTAATAGACCCAAGAAAAGGGAGCAGATAGGGTTGGATTTGATAAAATTCTAAAAAATATGCTGAGATGTAGTATTAATGCTAATATGGTATCTATAGTAGGGTTATTTTATTTGTCTAGGTATAACCTTATTAGAATTTCTTAATTAAAAATGATTTTTTTATTTAAAGTTTTGGGTTGATTATAGTAAAAATGTATAATTTAAGAGAATAAAGTTTTAAAAAATATACTTTTAGCGTACGAATATTAATAGGTACAGCTTAAACAGTATGTTTAGATAAATACATCATTTTTATTGACTGATTGTGGGATCATGTATATTAATAAAATGTCGATAAGGTTATTTAGAATCTAATTTTGAGATTTTTATGATTCGACTTGAAGATTTTAAATGATGGTGAGGCAATAAGACTCGAATTAACAATATAGGAAAAGATAATTTTGGTTTTTCATAAGTGGTGGCGAGTATTTTTTTTTTAGTAAATCATTTTAGAACAATTACAAATTCAAAAGGGGGAGATATTGCTCAATAATACAATAAGTATGAACAGGCAATATAGCCAAGTTGGGCTCAGGGGAAACTGTCTATATCAAGATAAAGCGAGAAGAGAAATTCAATTGTGATTTATATTCTTCTGATCCAGTAATAATATTTTAAGTCTATGCAAGTAGCTTTGCGCCTGAGTAAAGAATGTTATTAGACGATGATACTCGAAATGTAAACACTTAGCTAGCATTTTGGGCCAATGATCTAAAAGTCATTATTAGTTGTAATTAAGCGGAGGTTTTTATTATTATTTAAGGACAGGTGAGTAAGTGTTTCGAGGAAGCGCTAAATTTAAAGGAGAAGCGCTCTACAAGCTTATAGGGATATTCAAGCCTAAGCAGCTAATTCAGGACGTTTGAAAAATGGCCATAGTTCCGCAATCAGGAGAGTGTTACAGAGGTGTTTAAATGATTATTGGCTGGAGTTTGTAGAGAGATCTTGGCAGTAGGGCTTACAGAGAGAGATAGTATTTCATTTTTGAATGGCTTTGAGGCGGAGAGTTAATGAGGTAAAGTAAGAAAAAACTTTCCTAGCACTCTTATTCGCTCGAGGTGCAGGGGTATTCTGTGCTTGGAGAGGTATTTGCACCTTTTCGGCTTGGTGCGAAAATCTAGATTTCTGATTGGGGACGATCTTTGAGCCGAAATGGCAAAAGCTGGGGGAGAAGGAAGCTAGCCAAACATTAAACTGGTTTATGGGTATCATTATTTTTAGCGCATCGAATTATCCTATACAGCAAACCAACTACAAAAAAGGAAGGGTATAAACGCGTTACTGGTTTAATGAGCCGTCATCAAAAAAAAAGAAAAAAAAGTGGTTGGGTCAGTTGTTAATAATATTGCCAGTTGAGTTCGCTAGTTTATTTCATTTGCGTTTATAAGCAAATAGCTTTTCTGCCCAAAAAATCTTTTTTACATATTTGCCCATGATTTAATACGATGTGAGAGTTCATTCCTATTAGCCATGATATCTCAATAGTCAGTTTGAAGGAGCAAACACTCCACTCATTGGGAGATTGGCTGAATGCTAATAGAGAGCTATTGGTCGTAGTTACTAAAAGGTGAGGGGATTGTATCTTGTGGCCAATAAGTGTCGATTCAAGGTTAAAAAAGCCTTATCCTTAAACTTGATTGCACAATAGAAGCTTGGATTGGTAATAAAAGTAGGGTGAAATATATTGAGAAATTAGGCTCTACTAAACATCAAAAATAAGAAGGTGATTATCAGCCAATATGTGTCTTTATTGCGGTAGTTCTCCGAGCTTTTGAAAATAAACAGGGAATGCTCAGCCAGAACACAAAATGCGTGTGATTATTGGTGCGAAGAGGAAGACGCAGCCTAGCGACTCTATGTTCGATGGCAGTAATACAGCTCAATATGGCTCGCTTTATAGGCGAGCAATGTTTTCTTCGCCCTTCCCAATAAAAAATAAATAAAGCTAAATTAGCCTACAGCTTACTTTCAAGAAGCTTATCTCGCGCCGATACATTTTTGTACACTTTGCTACTTAGTATCATTAGCGGCAATGGAAATAGGAGCATTGAATTTTTTGGTTATGGCCATTTCATGCCTATTCGCAGGTTAAAGCCTTGCGCAGAGTTGCTTTTAATCCTTGCTGTAAAATTCAAATACTTTATCAAGTTGGATTGGCTCTGGGGTAGCCACTAATACCAAGCCCTGTTCGTTTTGCTTTTATATATGCTTGAATATAACTGGTCTATGTGTACTTATATAAAACTGATTTGCCTGCCACACTCTAATATGTCGCTATCATTGGCTTGCTCCTAACAAAGATTTTTTAAATTTAGTATAAAACGTAAATTCAATAATCTGATTATCCTCATTTTATATTATTACAAACCGTGTCTATGAATCCCCTTTTTTATTGCTTTTCGCTTAAAAACCTGAAAAAATATAACTTTAAAACTTTTTAGCTAGGGTACTTACCAATTCAATCTACAAGGTAAATACTTACTCGAATCTTTATACCTCTCAAAAAAAAAAATAGCTCACTATTCACATACCCTTCCTGCTTTCGAGCTATTTATTTCAATTTCATATTTCAAAAAACTTTTTTTATTCCTCATTTTTATACGATACTGACAATCTAACTTTGAAATCACACTTTTTAATTTTAATTTCAAATCCCTGTTTTTGTTTTCGAAATCAGATATCCAAAGTATTTTCATTCGATTTATTTCTTCTCAAAGCAGTACCAATCAACTATCGCCATCAGATATAACAGAGATAATATTCAAAGATCAAATACTGTAAGCACTAAATTAGAATTTACACTCCAAGCTCTTTATTTTTTCGCCCATACTTTGTTTTATTCTTGTAAAATATTCATTTTCTAGATCTATCTCTCTTATATCTTCAAAAAATGTATGTTTTATTTCCTTTTTCTCCATTTTACCCCAATCACCACTAAATCGCCACCCTTATTTAATGTGTTAATCCATACCATAATTTTGCTCTCATAATTTCCCCCATTTTTACAATTAGATTTACAAGGCAACTATCGATTTCCACTATCAAAAAAAAAACCCCCTATTAAATAAACTGCCTATCGAATTATCGATCACTAAATTTTCAATTACCCGATGAGTACTGATTTGGATTTGGATTCTCAAGCCATCCTTCATGGATTGGTTTACCTTGATCGCCACAATCAATTACCCCCCGAAGGCTTAGATTATATCAACTCAAACGACGAAAAGCGCTCAAACAGTAACGTCGATTCAAAAGGAAATTCTTCTGCTCAGAGCGAAGTTCTTGACTCAAATAAGAAACCTAACATTCCTGAAAACAAGCCAAATTCCTCTAAACAAAGCTCGAATTCTGCTTCAGAAAAGGCTCTAAAATCGGATATGGGCTTAGACTCTTCAGAAACCCAGCACGCTATTGCTACTTTAAAAATTGAAACTAGCGCAGTTATGAAAGAGCTCGCCCGCTTCAGAGCCTGTGACGATGAAACTATTTCTTGCTTCTACTGCCGTGAATGGGCCCAATGGGTTTACCGCAAACAAGTAGTCATAACTAATGGATCTACCAATAACAGCTCTAGCAGTGGTGGCGGTAAGCGCAAAAAAAAGGGAAATGCCTCTAGACACGACCAAAGTATTTCCACTAACAAAGAGGAGTCTGATGATCGTGAGCTTAAAAGAGCCATGCGAGATAAGTTAAAGTCTGTTAAAGAGCTTTGTAACAGCCTCAGACAACTGGTTTCTAACGTCGAAATCTCTGAAAAAAAATCTGACTCTTCTTTTAATGTTGAAAACGAAATTATTCCCAGTCAATCCTCTTCACCATTAATCGGTTCTTCTGAAAAGAATCTGTCTGAAGTCAACTTTTTTGAAAAAGCCAAATCAATTAACCCCAATCTCTCCGGCGACAGCTTGATAGAATCAATAGTTGAAAATGTCGAAAAATGGATTGGTGGCTACAAGTTCCCCTTGGCTGATGCTTACAAAGATTTGGTCTTTGAATTTCCAACAGATGCTTTCCCTTACGAAGAACATCAAGATCCTTTAGACCCTGCATTGCTTCTCCCCACTTTACACGTTACTAAAACTTACATTTCCTTGTCTTCCTCCGACTTTGCTTTGCTAGGAAATATAACGTCCGAGCTTATAGCGACGCACACTTACCCAACCTGCCAGCACAATAAAGCTGAACATCCAACTCCTTCCGAGCTTGAAACTCAGCGCGTTATTTTTAATTCACAACTTGCAAAGTATAGAAAAGAGTATGTTTCCAATTATGAAAGAGAGATGGACCCTGTTTGGCAAATTACTCAACTTTTGCTAAAAAGTATCCAGCGAATTGAAGCTATGCGTGTCCGTCTTTTCACGCGTGGCTGTCACACAAACATGCAACAATTCATTCAAAGTATTTATGACAAAACTCTCCCATTCACCGAGTTTTGGTCCAAATCTACTGCGAACTTTAATCGTAGTACAAAAGCAACCCAAGAAACCGTGGATGAATTAGATTCATTTTTTTATACCCACTTAAAAAATGTTTCTGATGTAAGCAGCTCTTGGTCTAAAACTTTCTTAGAATCTTATTATGGCGTTGCACGCGAGTTTGTCAGAGAACTTGAAACCATCCTTGGCGAATGTATAACCATGTGTGATAGAAGAGCTTTGGGCCTAAAATACCCTCCCCCACTTACTCTCGAACCACAATTGGAAGTTGCTAGAAGGACTATTTCTCAGCTTCAACCTAGTTTGTGTAATCGCATTGATAAAATCCAATCAATGCTAAAAGTGAGAAGCACTTTGGTAAACGACGAAATCGAAGAGGTTCGTAAAATGTGGTCTTTTGACCCAAACTTGCCTTTTAATAAAGCAGTTTCTGTCAGATTAGATCGTGCTGCCCAAAAAGACCTTCGCAAAAAAATGAAAAGAATCGAGTTTTTACAGCACTCAGGCGTCATTTCTTGGTCTATGCAAGAAATGGAGCAGCTTTTGGCATCCAGCGATGTCGCAAAAGTTGCTGTGGACTGTCTAGAGCTTTTGATTACTGAGGCTGAGATACTTGAGCGTGCTGTTGGTCAAGTTTTTGCTAGAAAGCTCGAGTCTACCACCGAAGAACTTCGCGAACAGCGTCAAGATATTATGGACGATTTCACAGAAGGGCTTTTAACAGGTAGGGAGGAGCTCGCTGGGATTATAGGAAAGCTTTTACTTAAAGAAGCCTGGAGGATCTTAGAAGCCAACATTTCTCTTCAACGCCAACATGACCTTTTAGGTGGCCGAAGTAAAAAAGGTAAATCTGGAGGTAACCGAAATTCAGATTCACGGATAAGTAATAAAGCCTTTAATTCTGAACATTCTACTAAAATAAAACTACTAGCCTCTGGCTTAACTCAGTCTCATGACTTGATTAATAATTTGGATGGTGTTATAACTTCAGATAAAATTGCCGAAATATCCGTTACTGGCGAATCTTTCCCGCACGAGAATAGTCAAGAAAGCCGGAAAAAAAGTAAAAATAAAAAGAAAAAGAAGAAGTCTAAGTCCCGTGCCAAATCAAGCTCTAGCCTAGCCGATTCTGCAACTGTTGAAAACAATAGCGCTGATGAAAGGAATGACGATTTAGCTGCTAGCGATAATGAAACTTCTAACGTCAACGATTCCTATTTTATGCCTCTTGCATCCAATTTTAATGAAGACGAATCTATCGAACCTACTGAAACAGAAAAGATTGAACTTGATGAAACCCAAAACTCGAAGCGCAAATTAAGCGATAATGAAGATCCTAATATCGAAAAGGAAACTCATCAGCTTTCCACAAATTCTATAATTGACGAAGATTCGCTCACACAAGACCAAAGCACCAAACAGCCTCAAGATAGCCCGACCCAATCTTTACCTATGAGCACAGATTCTGATATTGCATTACAATCAAATGTTAAACAAAATAGTTCGTCTTTGAACACTGATACATTACCAATTCATAGTCCAGTTGATCCCTTATTAAATAGCGTCGATATACGATCTGATAATAACCCTGAACTGCCCCAGTTAGCGGAAGGTGAAGATGCTGATGAAGTCTTAGAGTCAACTGAAATCATCAGCCAACCTTCCGTTTCTACTAGACCCGGCACCCCAGGAATTGATGATGTCAAGATAATGTCGCATTCCGATTTAATAGATCTTGCCACTCATCTCTTGCAGCAGAAAAAAATGATCCAGGAGAATCTATTAAGTTTAAAATCTCAATCTAACAAACTTTCAACCGATTACAAAAACATTTCTTTAGAGGTTGCAGAAGTTTTTATTAATAGCCAAACTAGACAAGCTGAATCCCTTGTGATATCTGAAGCAATGATAATGATGGAAAAAGAGGCTATGAAATGGAAATTGGCTTATGAAGATCTCTACTCTAAGTTTAGCAGCAGCGAACCATTAGTAAAAGATTCTGCCTCCACACTAGACTCGTCAATTAAATCAGATGAACGCTCATTTATAGATACTCTCAAGCTAATGAATCAAAAGCCCACCAACTTTTTAGACAATGCGCTATCAGAAAGCTTAGAAAACTCCAAATTATCAAACTCGAGTTTTATCCCTCATAACCCCATTCCTGATTCATCGCATAAAACCACCTCCTCATCAAATACCGATCCTTCTGCCTTACATCAGCCGAAAAAGACAGGGTTACAAGACTCTGGTTTGGAAAAAAATTCACAAAATTTGGGTTTCAACAAAGATATGAATGGTTCAATAGCTACACCCTCTAATGGTCAATTTGAAACCATCAACTCAGAGCTACTTGCACAATCGTTCCCTAATACTCAACATTCTACTAAAGATAATTTTAATTCAACTATTAACTCTGCATTTATACAAAATCCACAATTAGACAGTAAAAATAATAGAGTCACTCAATCTGAAATTATTTCTAAAAACGAAAATGCTTTGTTTAACAACTCCAATTCAAGCACGCCTGATGCTGGTAAAGTTCAAGCTATTAATGATGGCTTTAATAAAAATGCTTTTGACATCAAAGACTCTCAGCTTGAAACTTTTGCGGATCACCAGCAGAATCAAAATAAACATCATGAAGCTTTACATCAGCAACAACAACAACAGCAGCAGCAGCATCACCAGCAGCAACAAATTGTAAACTATCCATTCCCTCTAAATTGGAATCCATTTTATCAAAACTCACCAAGCTTATCTTCGAATATGATGATGTATCCACAATACTCTCAACATAACCAGATCCCATTTCTCCAACCTGGACTGAACAGTATCAATAGAGGCTTGATGGGTTTGCAAAATGACCAAAACTTCATTAATAGAAGCCAAAATTTCATTCATGGAAATTCTAGCAATGTCTTGGAAAACAACTCTGGCGCATTTTCCAATGTACCAATGAACATTGCACAACAATACCAACAAAATGGTTCCATTGACCCGCTACTCCCATTGCAACTTCAAATGCAGATGCAGATGAATCTTGGACTTGACAGCAACTCAACTAACTTGAAGCAAAATTCACTCTTAAACTTGAATGGAAACGCTGCCTCATTAAACATGAACGCTACTTCTAACCCTAGCAGAAATAATTTCAATATTGATGGCGATGATCGCTCAACTCCAATAGGCGCAAACATCCCCCAGTCTGCTCTATCGAACTGATCAGACTATAAAACACCACAAAAAAAATTATTATACTTTATTTCCGCAACTTTGTATTGTATTCTTCTATGTATTTTGCAGCTTTCATATTTATTCTTTGCAATAATTACCGCCAATTACAAAAAAAAAAAACAAATCTTTTCATTATTTTAAATACTTTTTTCAATTTTTTATAAAAAAATTTACAGTATTTTTCTTTCTACACCTTTTACTCCCTTGTAGCAAATAGGAACTTATCCCCAACACTCTTTCTTTTGTTGCTATTCAAAATCCATCTAAAAACCAAGAAATAGAAAGCTGTTCAATACCTCTGTTTGAACTGTATCTTCTTATCTTTTTGCGGTGATTAAATTGTATAATAGCTACTTTTCATCAGCTTTACAAAAAATAAAAATGATATTTGATAATTACAATTGAGGTATTCTGAACAAAGAAAGCA
Organism: Smittium culicis; assembly: GCA_001970855.1. Lineage (NCBI taxonomy): Eukaryota > Fungi > Kickxellomycota > Harpellomycetes > Harpellales > Legeriomycetaceae > Smittium > Smittium culicis. Next base: position 20,520 of record LSSN01005838.1, on the reverse strand, counting down.
CTTGGTTGCTGCTCAAAATTATTGAGCCGAATTTTTTATAGATAAAATGTTATTGGCAGAATTGAATAGGCATTTCGATTTTTCTATTTATTAATTTCATCTTGAAAGCATAATTTGGTAAAATAGCGACTATACTTTTTTACTGGAGAAAAACTAAATATAAAATTTTGTACACACTAACTCTTTTCGCATAAAAACGCACTCTTCGTAAACAATTCCCCAAATAAATATCCCCCCTTCCACTTTCTCGTGAAAAAAGCTCCGCGTTACCTTTAATATTTTTCTTGTAATTTGCTAGATACTAATTCGTCGACTTTTGGCTTTATATTTAATGTATTAGTACTTTTGTTGATACCTTGATTAAAAAAGAAAATGTTTTATCTACAAATGTATCTTTTATCGTGCCTGGTTATAGGCGGCGGAATATTATGATATGACCACGAGGTTCTTTTTTTAGTATTGTAATATTCCGCAGATGTCAGCATTTCCCTCACCGTTCTTCACAATAAATTCCTAGCCGAGTCATGGGAATCGAATTGCTCCCTGACGCTTTACCATCAATGCCACAAATTTATATACATAATTTCATAAAAAAAAAAGAAGCATAAATTCCGTATTAGTTCTATATTCCTATCTATCTATTAACTAACCCTATACCATACAAGCATGTATGCAAGTGGTTCAATTCAATTCGCTTTGTTTTTTTTTATAAATTATTTTTATTTGCATACCTAAAAAAATAACCTAAATTCGATTGCCTAAATAAATAATAGAAGAGAGCTGAATGGGGTAGGTGCGGTATATTAAACATATTTTATTCTATTCTGAATTTTTTATATTATTTACCACACACAAACACACACAACAATCAGCACCAATTATTTAAATATATTAATGTTTTTATTAAAAGCGGGTGAAAGGGTGTCTAGTAATTATTTAAAAAAATTATGAATTAGAAAGCGTGAATTGCATTTTATTCGAGGCTGGAAGTTCAAGCAAGAATTTTACATAGGTGCTTTATACTTTTTTTAAAAAAGTTATTTGAAAATACCTATATTTAGTACAAAGAAATCATCAATCAGATGATATAGCTCAAGTTGATACGATAATCAAGCTTTAAAAAAAGTCCGATACTAATATAACCGACACGAAAAGAAAAAATCAAGCTCAGATGGGTTGATAAAAATAAGATAATAAGTTGTTTTCCATCTTTTTGAATCAGCAGGATGTGAGAGCATTTTAAAAAATTGTGGCGTCTATATGCCATACTAGCAGTGATATTTTGTAGTTATTCATTTTCTATTAAAAAATTATAATTAAAATTTTTAGAGCTATAGATATTATAAACTAATTAATTGGATACATCGTTACTGATTAAAATATAAAATATTAAATCTAAAAGTGTGCAAGATAAAGCTTTTTTTTATTAATTAGGCATAGAAGTGTGTAAGCAGAGAAAATTTTCAATGTATGAAATTTATCAAATGAGGTTGAAAAAAAAGAGCTAATAGAGCTGTAAATACAATAAATTTTGCTTTCGATGTATTATCAATAAAATAAAAACATTAAAAAATAAGAGAAATCATAAATAGCTCTAATAGTAAAGAGAAGCAGCAAATACAATGTCACGTTTAATCAATGAGCTGGCCGTTTTGAGTTTTTCTCCTAGTTCATAGTTTCCTATGGTTTTTGTGGCATTAGTTACTTCAAGAATATTTTCATTTAGTCGCAAGATTGTACGAACTATAACACCTTCTTGGATATCACCAGCAGTTTCTGAAAGTAAATAGAAGCTGGTTCCTTGTGCCCACTTGTACACTAAATGTGCTAATGTAAACTTAAAGTTTGAATTGAAATATTCGTCAGCGTCACATGTGATTCCAAATTCATTTTGTACATCAACTAGTTTTTGAACCAAGTTTCTAATTGTTTCTTCAGCTTCAGTGATTGCAACAGGGTAATCTAAATCCTCTTCCTGTTCAGAGTTTTGTGAAGCTAAAGGTTCCTTATATGGTTGTTTAACTTGACAAACAAATGCTGATAAAATAGCAGCAATTTCAAACTCATTATATTTTGAAAGCGAATTGTTTAAAATCATCTCAGTCAGAATAATTTCATCAGAAGTGCTTATCTAAGTAATGGAATAATAAAAAGGTTCAGCAAAATCAAGGTGGTAGAAAATTGAAAAGAAAATTATTTTTTAGACTAGCTAAAAAGCAAGAAGGACGTTCTTTATGATAAAAAAAAGGTTACCTGGCAAGCTACCCTACCCTTAAGGGTTACATTTTTGTGTTCATCAATATAGCCAAACCTTTCCAAAACAGACAACCTACTTTGATATTCGGGAATTAGCTCCAGATTATTTCCAGATAAATCATAAATAAGAGAATTTAAGTTTTTTTCTAAAGCGAATTTAAAATGAGTAGAGTAAAAGTGGTGTTGAAAATCTGGGCAAATTAGACACTCGAAATTGGAAATATTCTTTTGCAAAAGAGTACGATTTTTTAGAAGAATCGAGAGATCAATTTGATTTGCGGATTTGTGAATCATGTATTTTGCAGTTTTTTCGTTTAGGTCAGATGACGCGAATTCAGAAATGCTTTGAATAAAATTTGAAATATTCGAAGGAATGTTTTTGCTCACAAAACTTGTAATTTCTACAACTAATGAAATCGGAATGAAAAGCGAAACTAGTTCTAGACTTGTAGAACTAATTAGCAGTTTTGATTGTTTTCTTATAAATTCTGACAAGTCTTCTGTAATCGGGACTGGGGGAGGTACATTCTTATTCAAAGTGTTAAACGAATTATCAAAGTTAATTTGATTTAAAGTATTTACAAAGTCTTTTAATGCCTCAACATTTGATTTTTCAACTAGCATATAAATTGGAACCCACATAAGATCAAATCTGCTCACATCACCATCTAAAGTAATACCATTGCTTGTGTGTAATTCATTAGTGTTATAAAATGCAAGGAAAGAGCTGGAAATGCTAAAGTTGACAACAAGTAGTCGACCGTTTACAAAAGGGTTGATTTTTGAAAAGGACTTTTTAGTTGTATTAGTTCTCATGCCTTTACTTATTCCTTGGTAATATATTTTATAAATGGAGAAGTTTACTCTAGCTAGTTCTAAGCTCGCTTTATAAAATATATCTAAATCGGTTTTACATATCACACAGTTAACACTTGTACAGTTTTCCAATTCTAACTTGACAGAATCCAATATTTTTTGCTGTGCTGGCATATTTTTCATGCTTTCGTTTTCGATAAAACTATTTTTAATCATTTCCTCAACTTTTATTTGCTTAGCTCTCAGTAGGTTCAGAATCATGGAATATGAAAGTTTAAATTGAGACTGTAATTTATCAGGAAAGCCTAAAATCATTGTACTCAAGGTACCAGACTTAAAAAAAAAATACACATTTAGCGTTTATAATGTAGATTTTTTAATCGATTGTGGAATTTATATATGCTAAATAGATAAAAACTTACGTCGTATATTTTATTGTTATGTGGAGCAATTATAACTGTTCCTGTTTTATCTAGACCACGCCTTCCCGCTCTTCCAGACATTTGAGTATACTCGCCACTATTCAAATCTCTAAAATCTCTGCCATCATTTTTCCTTACAGTGGTGAAAACAACGCTCTTAGCAGGCATATTAACACCCATGGCAAATGTTTCAGTTGCAAAAAGAACTTTGATGAAGTTATTTGCAAAAAGAAGCTCAACAATTTCTTTAAGTATTGGTAATAATCCGCTATGATGACTACCGATTCCTCGCATTAAAAAACTAGTAACAATACGAATTTGAGGAAGCTTCATATCATGTTCGTTTAAGCGTGTCAGTGCTGACTTTATGAATAAATGCACTTGTGATTTTTGCTTAGAGGTCAAGAAGTCCTGGTTTCTTAAACTATAGCAATATTCTTCGCATTTTTTTCTTGAAAAAACAAAGAAAACACTTGGAAGTAAATCCAATGATTTTAAATGTGAAATCAGCTGCACCCACATATACCCACCCCTGCTTGATTGAAAATTAGTCTTTGCTCCTTTTCTTTCTGATGAAATAGCCATTTTAATTGAAGCATCGTTTGATGCCTTATTAGTTTTTTGTTTAAATTTATTTTTGGAATCATCTTGATTTTTATCGTTAGTGGAGTTTTTAAGTTTCTTTTTAAGCGAAATTTCAGATTTACTCTCTTCTTTTCTGTTAAACTCGCTTAATGCATTTCTATATGCTACTGAATCAAACTCGCCATTTGAGTTTACAATTTTAAAAAATCCTTTTTGAAGCAATTGACTATCCTTATTGTTCGAAGCGATGGAGTTGGGCACATACAAATAGTGTTCAAGAGGAACAGGTCGCTTGTATGTAGAGATAACATAAATTTTTGTCTTTCTTGTTCGACCAATCCATTCACTGAATTCCTTTGTATTTGGAACAGTTGCTGATAAAAGAACTAGGGTTACATGCTCTGGTAGCATAATCAAAACTTCTTCCCATACCACACCACGCTCAACATCGTTAACATAATGAACTTCGTCAAAAACAACAAATTCTACGTCCCTAATCATATCAGAGCCGCGATATAGCATGCTTCTTAAAACTTCAGTAGTCATAACAACGCAGGGGGCTTCAGGACGAATCTGGACATCGCCGGTAACTATTCCTACATGATCATCACCAAATCTCTTGCAAAAATCTCTATATTTTTGATTAGAGAGAGCTTTTATAGGCGAAGTATAAATAGTTTTTGTCATGTGCGATTTTGATAAAGCAATTGCATACTCTGCAACGACAGTTTTACCTGCAGAAGTGTGAGCAGATACAAAAACACTCTGGTTTCTTTCTAAGCACCAGACAGCTTCTTTTTGGAAAGGGTCTAATTCAAAGCCAAATTCCATAACTGGATTCTCAATCTCTAGATCGAAATTCTTCCCTCCATTGCTCAGGTCAACTTCAATTGCCCATTCTTTATTCAAGCTTGAAGAATCTTGCAAAAATTTTTTATCCGATGATTCAATTATTTTATCAAGGCTGGAATACTTAAGTTCAAAGCCTTCGTCTAGTTGATCTTGTTGATTATCTTGTGGTTTGGAGTTAGAATCGTCCTGTGCTCCTAAATTTGGTGATGAGTCAGCAAAATCATTTTCGTAATAAGATTCAATTTCAGCATCCTTTTCTTCGTACCGCTGTATCATTGAATCCAAATTCTTAGAGTTTTGGATAGAGTTAATCGAGTTATGTGTTGTACCCAAATTTGAATCTATTCCATAGCTTAATCCTGGCGCTTTTGTAAGGTATAGCTCCTCTTAATAATAGATAATAAATAGAAGAAATTACATCACTTATTATCGAGAGAAAAGAAAAATGCGTATAAAAAATTAAATAACATCTAGGTACCATTTAGAATGTCTTCCCACATTTCTGACCAATTTATGCCATCAAGGTAAGAATCATTTGGATCGATTGAAGTGTCTGTAAAATTTTCAGAAGTATCTTTTGATATTCCACCGGGCCAAAATGGGATACCCTTTGCTTTATCCTTGGGATTAGCTGAATCATTTTGAAAAGGTCTTGTTAAATCCATTCTATTATTTGAATTAAATTCAGTATCAATCTCAGTCTAAAAGTTAGTGAAATTAGATTGTTATTTTATGGAAAAAATTGCAATATATTTAGTAATAATAATACCTCATAAATTCCCTCTACACAATGAGTTTCGATGTTTCGCTTCCAATTCACATCCATCCACTGACCCGTAGTAGGCACGTCTTTGTTAATTTCATCGAAGCTAATCTCTATAGGGAAACCTCTGAATGACGAGTTTGATTTTAAAACTTGAATATAATATAAATAAAATAAAAAGATTGTAGTAATAAGGATGTTAAAAGAGGATATTTACCTCTGGTAATGATTTTGGAACACTTTAGGCATTTGAGCCTTTGGTTTCAAAATTTCATTATCAATGTATTTGTATAGTTCATCTTTTTGGGAAAATGAGCCGGAAAAAATGTGCTATAAGTATGTGTTGTGTGTTATAAATACATTATATTGATGGCAGTATTTACAATAAGAAATATATATATATATATACTAATATATAATTAAATAAAATACCAAATCATTGTGCAGGGAAGAGAAAGGAATGGTTTCAGCTCCATCATCAGTTGATTTTCGCTCTAAAACTAGCCTAAAGGAATTGTTTTGGCCCGTAATTTGGGGGGAAATTCTGAAGTTATCAAGAACCTCTAAAATTTCGTTGGTTTTTTTATTTCTTTCCAAACTTTTTTTGTCCATTATTCCATATATTTTCTGATATTGTAAACTAAAAACTTATCTTTAATAGAAATGAAGCAAGCTATCGAATTCACAATCAATGCTGTGCTAATACTTACCACTTGATTACAAGTTACTTGAAAATTGTTTACTTTGATTGTTATTATTCATTAATTGGTTTATCGGATTCATTAGTCTACGAATTTACAGTAGTGAGGACTTACATTTTATGAACCAATTAAACCTCAAAATCATAACCAGCTCTAAGGAGGTAAAATTTTAGTTTTATTAGCGAACAATTCCTGCCAAAAAAATAACAATCACTGTTACTAACTATTATAAACCCCTTTTGAATTAAAATACGAAATTAATAGTGAAGAAAGCCCTTTTCTCAAGCATAAAATTATTGGCCCTAATATTTTTTAGCCATGGCTATTATTGGCTGAACTGAATCGACATTTCAATTTGCCTATTTATTAACTTAACTTATAGGTAATATTTGCTAAAAAAAAATGAAGGTTTTAATTATTGGGTTTTAATGAATATTAAATTTCATAGACCATAACTAGTTATGCTTTTAAGCACTCTCAGTTTAAAGAATCCCCAATATGACTTGATTAACCCTATACCGTTATTCGCATTTTAAAAAAATGATTTCACTGATTCGGCAGTGATTTAAAAATATTAATTTAATTTGCTTTTAAATTAAATAAGCTAATAATTCTTAGACATTTGGAATTCAATTATTTTAGCTGAACACTGTTGACTATATTTGGTAGGTCAAAAACAGCCTTAATTCTACTATAACCTTACAACATTTGATTCACTACTAAAAAATTTCAACCTAAAAAGCATTGATACGTACAATCTCATATGTATCTAATTTTAATTAAATGTTTACAGTTTATAACGATTTTATAGAATGCGCCTGTGAAGTTTTTCATTTGGATAACTCTAGTCTGATTACAATACATTAAAAACCTATTCTTGTAATAGAGACAGTAAATTATTCTAGTATTCTTATTCTTACGTGTAACTAAACTAAAACTGTTAATGAAATAACTGTATAATTAAATTATATTTTATGTCTATTTAGCAATTATTCTTTCGTTATCTTAGTTTATGTTACCATTTATACATTCTATGCTATATAGTTGAGATCTTATTATTCCATTCTGAGGCTTTTTTTAGAGTCTTAATTGTACAACCTTAACTTTTTTATATTATACATAGATATGAGCTTATAACTCCTTTTTTATACATCATCTCCCCTACGCTGTAAAATATTTTAAACCACATAATTTATATGCTTTCTATCTCATAATAATAAAAAAAACAATCCAATATTAAATAGCTTCATTGTTATAAAACTCAATATTATACCCGATATTGAGTCAAACTTGCTTAATATAATACAAAAGTGGATTACTATAAGGTTCTATAATTTATAATTAAAGTTAATTTCGTATATTATTCAAGATATTAAAATTATTTCTAGAAATAAAATTTTATAAAATTTTGATATGTTCATAAATTTCTTGTAAAATTTAACGACCATAGCTTGATAAGAGTTTTGTGATTAACTTTCGTATTATAGTGATGCCTAGGTACGTATAAAGAATCCGTAAGAATTTTGTCAATCACAGCAGTTGAAGGAAAAGAACTTCTGAGTTATGGCTCTGTTTTCAGAATACTAAGTTTAATAATTTTTATCTTTGTCTTTTAATCAAGAATATAGACTTCGATCGTGTCACGTAATTATATCATAGCTACAAATGTATAATATTCCGCTTACCTTTTTTTTTTAGTTAACAACTCATCAAAATAAGTATATCACATCACGTGGATAATGTGAAAAATTCATATCGAAAATTCATAATTAACCTAGATTATTATTATAATCATATTAGATCAACATCCAAGGCAATAAATTCCTTCCGGTTACCAAGAATGAAATTATTTTTATGTATTCGGTTAATTGATATAAATAACCCACTTTTATGTTCGTAAAAAATTATGAATATACTTTTTGTTTAACATGGGTCTTATAATTATATTAAGCGTTTTAATTTTCATGCACAGTAGTTATATTCTTCCCTTAGCTGAAGTCCATGCTTGGAATAATGGATCTATACACTCATTTATCAAATATTGATGATAATTCCAATGGTATTTATATACTTAGATCGATTCGTTTTTGACTTTCCCGTATAAATCATGTATCCAATCGTTAACCCTTTCCCGGACGGTAGACTATTTTTGGCCCACCAGATATAGCCAACAGCGTTCAATTAAAATACTTTAATTCTGTGGCTATAAGAATTACTGGTACAATGTAAATTAACAACAAATAATAAACTTAATTTTAAACCATAATCGAACCATAAAATTGAATTTTTTTAAAGAGTGTTGGACAGGAAAGGGATAAGGGGATCGAATAAACTTTGAGTTTTTTTATTTTTATAATTTTTTCTATTATGATCTCAACGAATTCAATTTTTATTTGAACGAGCTTAATTCCATGACTGCTTGTAACTACAGTCATCCAGCCTACTTGAAGCAAAGTCTGGGTGGACCTTTCGGTTGGTAGATTGATCACATTTCCCTTTAGGTATGCAGCTGGTAGACCGGCAGAAGAGTTTATATGTATTAGAATATTAATTCCTTTATGCCTTACACCAACTTTACTATTTTTTAGTTTATTTCACCGCATATTTTCTTTTATTGTTATCGTACCAATAAAATTCCGATATAAAAAAAAACTCATTCTATTCAAATAGAATCAATTATATGTTTTTCAACTCGGAAATAATCTCTAAATGTGATGTTTCATATTTAAATATCTCATGAAGGATCTTGAAGAATGAGATATCTCAAAAAAAAAACCAAGTTAGATATGCTCTTAATATGTTTCGCTCTAAATTTCAGTGAAATTTGAGATATTTAATTCTTGATTAATATATTTGAGATCTCGTTATCGATTATTTATCATTTTGCATTTGAAATGTAATTTTATATTTTTTTTTGAATAAATTAGTATGAATTTTAATTACTCTTCTTCAGCGTCAGATTATAATAGTTTGGACACAGGGCTAGATAAACCACCATATCTTCTTTTCTATAATAAAATTATCGAATAAGTAGATATATGTTTTATTTTCCTTCTAGGTTCTATCATCGATAAAGAGGCGAAAAATTATCATTCAAGATCTAAGTAATTAAATATATTATTTACTTGCCAAGATGCAAATATGATGTTATTGGAAACTTTCCATTCAGCCGTTGTAATACCAAGAAATCTCCAAATTTTCCATTTTCTCCGAGATAGAATAAATCTTATTATACAGACTGTTTCTATCCTGCTATTTGATATTTCTTTTCATCAAAAATGATTCAGTCATCACATTAGGAATTTTATATCTATACAACTATTATTTTGCAGGAAAATAATCTTATTTCGGATTTTCTCTAGTGTATCGAACTTTTGAAGGCCGGGAAGTCTACTTTGTATGATTGATATCTTTTTTTGAACTTTTAAATGTAATAAAAGAGTATAGTTTTTCCTAGTACATTAGAGAATAACTGCAAGATCTAAAAAGTATTGATTTTTTATAATAGTTTCATTTCGAAAGTTTTCATGTCTTTGACTCCAGAAGATAAACGCTAAGTCTGAAAGTATTTTTAAAAATTTTTGAAAGAGCAATTTTTAATCCATTAACTGAAGTTTCACGAACCTCTTTAAATATTATTAAGATGATAGCATTTATTAGGAAGTTTTGCATTTTCATAGATATATAGCACATCTTGAAATAAGTTCTAGTCTTTCAAAATTTTTGGACTGTAAACCATATGCTTGAGGCGATCTGAAGCCCACTGAAATTATTCCTAAAAACTAATACACAGCAATTTTTTGCTTTAATCTAAAAGTTGATCAATTTTAAATTTCTAATTAGATTGAATCTTTTGCTTTATAAACTCTAGGTATTATAAAATATGGTATCTAATATGATAAACTTGATTCACAGAACTTTTGGATCAGAATTACATACCTTATATATGAAATGCGATTTTCACTGTGATTAATAGTTATGCAAAACAACATTTATCAAAAAATTGTTTTCTTGAATTTTCTAGGTTATAGTTGTGATTTAAAACTATAGTGTATATAAATTTTTACGAGTTTTAATAAATATGTTATTAGATTGCTTTTTTAAAGAAAATGTAATAATTATGCTAATTTTTTTTAAAATTTATGTTGATATTAGTGATTTTTAACTCATGTTTAAAGTCTCATTATATATATCCTTGATTTTTTATACTTTTAAAAATATGCGGTATATACGTAACAAATCAATGATTCATTTAATAAATGTATTGCAGAAATTTTTTATCTATAAAAGTTTTCAAATATACAAATTTTAATTTTTGGATGAGTTATAAATGAAAAAAGTTCGCCGACACTGGTTTATATTAAATTTTTTTTAGTTAATTTATTTCAGTTTTAATATTTATTGCTATTTAATATTATTTAATCGCTTTATAATCCTAAACACATAAAGTTATAAAAAGATTTTGAATTTTATAATCCTAAACACATAGAGTTATAAAAAAAACTTTGTATTTTATAATTCAAAATACTTTTAATATTGTTAAAGTTTGAAAATTCTAAAGGGTATTAGGTTATTTTCGCTATGGAAAAGCTGAATAATTTTTATTAAAATGACAATTTAATACCATGTGCTTCTAAAATCCATCTTTCACAAAGTTTATAATATAATTAGTTTGCTTTAAAATATATTAAAAACCAGAATAAATAATACAACTAATACTCTTGTCTATTAAAGAGTATCCCTTCATAGGCAGTTGATTTTTTTTTTGATTGACACAATTATAAAGCTTTGATTAAAGAAAATCTATAATTTACCGAAACTATATCAATGTGGCGAATAGATTATTATTCATAATATTCTATCGTTATTATAATTAAGAGTAAAGTAAGAATCTTAACGATAAGAGAATTTTTTGAGACAATGAGTTACATTAAAAAAAATGTAAAAATTGATATATGGTCGATGATTAGCGGTTAAATATACAACGAAGAATATAACTATTTATATAATAAAAAAACTACTTTTAAATTTGTACTAGCTATAAAAAAATTTCTAAAAAAAGCAATCACATAATAAATAGATTTCTTTAATATATCAAATAGATTTATAAAATTAAACTCTTGTAAAAAAATGATAAAATTGAACTAAATTGCGTAAAATATTTAATGCGTATCATCAATAAATATATAGCATTTAAAATACCAGAAAAAAATTACAATTCATTCTATTTTTTTAACAAAGATATAAAATTTTAAATGGATTAAAATTAAGTTTAATATTTTCATGATTTGGATATTTAAACCAAAAATATACACAATATTAATAGTTATCATACAAGGTTCAACGCTGTTGATATATTATTTTTGCAAAAAAAAAAAAAAACGTGAAAAACATTAAAAATAGTTTGATCATTAAATTCAAGTAGAAAAAACATCTGGCGCTTAGAAATTCAAATTCGAGTTAGAAAGCCAAATAAATTGTGTCAGAATAATAGCACCAGTTTTTGCCTTTTTTTCAATAATTGAATAAATCTGCTAATAAAATTAACTTTAAAAAATCACAAAAATGTAAAAAATATTACATATTTGCTAAAATTAAATTTCAATAGTCTTTAAAAGTACTGGGGTATCGATATAGAATTAAAACGATTAAAATACACAGTAAGCATTCTTAATTTTTCAGTAATAAAATTTGTCATGGATTAAGAATCTATTCGAAATTAAATAAATCTTTAAAGAATGTATGAAACAGTAATCAATTAAAAAGTTAAAAATAATGTAAGTTTTGGAGGTCACAAAATATATACTTCAAATACGTCATTACGTAAATTACTTATGTGTATAAAACTACATTGATGATAATTATCTGCTCCAACATACACAAAAGCAAAAAAAAAAAAATTAAACGATTAAACTGCCACTCGTAATTTTTTATAAGATTGATGACAAGTTTCCACTAATATAGTATAAAATACTAGCATTTGTACTATTATTATAAAATAAAATTTATTGGTGTATAACAGAGTTACAATAACACAATAAAATAGATTTCGCAACCCATCCTGTATTTATAATTTTTATAGAATAGATAAATTTAGACCGTTTAAATGGCTCATCGATTTTGGAAAAAAGTATCATATGGATACAAAAAATGAATTGCAAAATATACTCTATTCAGATCAAGGTCACGAAGTCATATGGCTGATTCTTTATGAAGGGAGCGCTTTTATTCTAAAGAGCTACAGTGAATGAAATTTCATATTTGATATTTATCCAGTAAATAAAATCTAGACTTTTTTTTAGCAAATAATGCTTTCAGAATTAAAAGAAAAATAGAAATGCCTTACCAATTCCTCCAATAATTATAAATATCAACAAAGTGCTTTCTTCGTTTAGAATCCCCCATATTGGAAATTTAATTTTTTTGCTATCTAAAAAATAAACGTAAATATTACGACCATTATTATAATCTTTTATGAAGCTTGTATATTGGAATGAATCATAAATAGACCATCCTATATTATATAGCTTCAGATATTAAACTATGTAATATTTTTCTGCTTTTATTCCGAGTTTTCAAGAATACAATTCAAAATTTCGAACTATAAAGAAAACGAAGATTAGCTCACCATTGAAGAATAGCTGATAAACCTACCTAAATCATGATCTGATTTTGTTCAAAATGTAGTTCATTTAGTAAATACACATTTCTACAACTTTCAAAAATCACCTATATCTGGAAGAGCAGTATGCAAAGATTGCGCAGATTTCGGAAATCTGATGATGAATTAAACCAGGATAAATAGATATATATAGCATTTTCTATCAATTCAAACCCGTGTTTGAAATTGTGACTAAGTTATTTCTACAATTTTTAACCAAAAATTTTTCTAAAAACCGACCAAAAGAGCAGATATGTATAATAAGTGTGTTTCAGGGTGAAAGCTAAAAATTTATACTAATCAGCATACTTCAATTCATACGATATACTCATAGCGCGCAATAAAACTCATATAGACATATTAAGATTTTAAGGATATCAAAATTTTGATTTATGAATAGAATAGAAGATTCAACAGCTTAGATTTGAATTTAACTAATGATTCTTACATTCTAATTTATGATTTTAAAGAAAATTTTAAGATTGTGGAGGACCGGTGAAATATTAGGGGTTTTTTTCCTTGCATACAAGTCTAATAGGAAAATTAAGAAGAAATAATATAGCTATTTTCCCGAAAACCTCACTCACGACTCTGTATATACCCTTAGCTGTCTATTGAGGTCAATTAAATCTCCTGATTTTGCGATGTTATAAAAAATTTACTTATGGAGTGATTCCAGTAGTCAGTTTAGATACAGCGAATTCTCTTCGCGGCATTGAAAGCACTGCCGGAGTCATATCCAGGGGAAAAACTCGTTTTAATTTTTTTTAAAAAAAACACGGAAACATTCTTCGTCGATGGTCACTTTGACGTTATTTCAAAGCGGCTCGATGAAACTGAATCAATGTTGTATATTATTTCCATAGATGATCTCATGGGTATTAATAGATCAAAAAATTCTAATCTTGTGGCACAAAGAGGTATAAATACTGGTTATGCTGATTTTAACTTTATAAAATATGGCCACTATACCCCAATAATATATAAGTATACTATATGAATTGGTGGTTTTAAGAATTATTTATATTTTTTTAAGCTTAATAATTATTTAACGGTATGACCTATTAGTACAATGTCACCAAGAGACTATGCGCCAAAAAAATTTTAGACTAAATGTTTATAAAGATGTTAGAAATGGTTTATTTATGCTTTCTGTACCGAGAATAAGACAGGCGAATATATTACTATTTGCCCCTATTCTACAAAAAGTCTACATATCGGGAGTAGGGTGTCTAAAAAACTATGTATTAATAATGTGAGAAAAGATATATTTTATTAAAATTTTCTGAAATGCTTATTTTTATGTTTATTTTGACCCAATAAAATTGTTAAAACATCATTTTTATTAAAACTCGCAAAATATTTAAAAATATAATTATTAAATACTATTGAAGCTTATATTTTTTCAATTCATCAAAAAAAAAAAACCACACGAATCGAGAAATCGCAACTAAAAACCAAAAACTTGATCGATAGTATGAAAAGTTATAATACTATTATGACACAGACGAGATCAGTACTTTGGAAGTTAGATCTAATTTATTTTACTAAGATAATACAATATAAAAGGAAGATAATGAAACTAAACAAGATTTGTGAAATGATTTTTAACAGAAACTGTTTCTTGCAGAATGATTATTTTATCTTTTTATATTAAATTATAAGGCTATAGTTAGAATGAAGGGTATGGTTATAGTGGTAAATGTGATGAGGTTGATAAAAAAATGGGTAATAATGTGTTTTATGCAGGGGAATATTCAGACACATTACAAATTTATTACATAAAAAAAGCTTTTTTTATTAAAAAATATATCAGAATTTTTTATTTGGGGGATTCTGAACGAGGAGAGAACTTTGCTGCAGCTTAATGTTATTGGTCTGAATAAATTTTAATCTCAAAAATTATTCGAGAGATTGAAAAGGTATTTCAATTTTTCTTTTTCTTATTAAATATTTATTTGTTAAAATGGAAATAATTATTAATTATTGGTCATTAATTTTTTATTGATTTTAATTCAAGTCACTAAAAAATTCGTAGTAAAATCCAAATAGCCAATGCTATTAATTTAGTAATGCTTTGAAAGAGATAGTATATTCATGTTTTTTTTCCTCTTTTTACAAAGAAAATCCAAGATCCTTATTATGCAAAGAGTTTTTTTTCAACACAAAAACACCAACTTGATTAAATATTTACCATATTTATATCCGAGGTATTCTTTACTTTATTCTTACCATATTACTCTATTAAAACTTAGCTTTATCATTATTTTAATCTATTAAACGCCATTCCTTACTAAAAGTAAGAAAGATATTATCACAAAAAAAAGTATAAAAACCCCTTCAAAAACACTTTTATTAAAGCATCAAAAAATTTATAAAAAAATAACACTTAACAAATAAAATTCTCTTTAAAAGACCAAAATAAAACAAAAAATAAAACACTTATACTTATAATTATTAAATAGTGAAACATTTATAGTGCCGCTCCATGATAAAATCGACGACATAAATACTCTTTTTAAAAGTTCAAAATATTTATTGACATAAATAGGATCTAAAAACTTAAAAAATTTATTATTATAAAGGTTTTAAAAAAATTAATTTTGAATAAATAATACATCATGAAAACTTATTTTTAGGATAAAATAATCAATAATAAAATTTAATAAATTAAATCACTTATATTCATAACACTCATAAAAAGCGTTCTATTTTTTACTATTGATTTATTTTGCGCATAAATTAGACAGATCTATTCGAAATTTCTGATAATGAATTCGTTTTTATTCTTTAATAGAATTTAAACCCGAAATAAATAAATTGAGGTATGAATTTTTTTTAATAGAAAAATCTCCGCTTCTCGAAATAATGTGCCAATAATAAAACAGTTTAAGACTGTTTAAAAAAATTACGTTAATATTTATTGTGGTGTAAAAGCGATTAAAAACATATTATTTAAAAATAAGGTGAAGGAATTAGCTGTAAATAACTTTAATTTAAATTAGAGATGATTTACATTTTTACTATTTACCTCTTTCAGAATAATGTTTAAAAATCATGTTTAAAATCATCAACTTACTAATTGATATATGGCAAACTTATACTATACTTATACATTCCAATTTTCAATCAAAAGTGATTTACTGTATTACTTTATTTTATTAAATACAATTTAGAAAAAATTTTATCTCGAAAAGAGTATTATTAAACGCGTCAAAATATAGAACTCTCGATTCTAAAATTTTCTAATTATTAAGTTAATTGAGAGTGATTGTGATAATATAAAATTAATTTGTAGCCAATATACACATCAAGGGTAAAAATAATACAACATATATTTAAATTTAATTATTCTGGTATGACTTTTTTATTTATAGCACATATTGTTAATGAATAGATTGTATACATTATGTTTTTTTGGCTCCGATTTTTCGTAAATTAGCAAATGACATTTATGATGAATAAATTTTCTATTAAAAGCAAGTTGGAAAGTTTTTAGAAATATTCAATCACCCCCTCTAGCTTATTAAATCCCTTTTACTAGTTAATATACAACTATTAATTTATTTAATTCCTTTCACTGAATTTTAAATTAGAGTCACATTTTTTAAAACGGTTTTAAATTGCATGGATAATTATGTTTTAAAAGCAAAAATGACAATTAAAAGATGTTATAAAATATAATTAATTGAAGGATTGTAGCAATAAGTAGGCTAGAATGGGCTTTTGATGACCTTGTTAAATATGAAAGTTCCGTAAACTAATACAACAAAACCTAGTATTCCAAAGAGATTAAAAAATAAATTAAAATTGATTAAAATTGATTAAAAATGTTAAATAAGTATATCATGATTAAATTGAGAAA
The DNA here is from genome assembly GCA_001970855.1 of Smittium culicis. Lineage (NCBI taxonomy): Eukaryota > Fungi > Kickxellomycota > Harpellomycetes > Harpellales > Legeriomycetaceae > Smittium > Smittium culicis. The sequence continues at coordinate 3,599 of LSSN01005838.1, read as the reverse complement.
TTTGCGTTTATGCTTTGAAATAGTTTTCTAATGTTAAGTGTATCAATTAAACTTATTTACCAATAACTTGGAGAGCGTGGAATTCTTCCCAGCCAAGGTACATACTTGTGAGCCAGATGAATAGAGTTCTATTATAATAAATATGTATTATTTAAGGTAATAAAGGGGCAATGTGAAGCCACATTCCAGGTGATACTACGTAGGGGGATGGGAATACAAGTAGATATATAGAAATGGAGTGATACCTGCAAGAATCGATGGTTGAACGTGAAGCGGCGCTAATAACCTTGGTTATTGATAAGCCAAAGTAATTAAGCATAGAGATCGAAAACATGGTATAAATACAAAGATTAAAAACGGATTGATTATTCATGATCTGTGAAAGCCCAGCATTAGCGTCAAAGTAGCCGCCTTTGTTGTTGACGCCAACTGTGTAGTGTAGAATTGGAATCAATATACCAACAGTTAGCGCGCCAAATGTTCCTTCCAAGCCTACACCTTTTAGGGGTTGGTAGCTATGATGTTGCATGATTTTTTCCTCGGATATCATCATCAATGCACCGAAAAATTGGGCAAATATAATGGCTATTATCCCAAATATATTTTGAGCTCGATCCACTTGATTACCAAGAGTGATATTTGCGATGTGACCGATTGTAGAAGTTTCGCTACTGTCTTTACTATTTAATATTGAACTTGTTCCAACAATCAATGCACCAGTGACAATCATAACTAAAGAAACCCATTGGTCCCTGGTTAAACTATGGCCGAGGAATTTAACTGAGAATAGACCAACGAAAATAACAACTAATCCTCTAAGCATTTGGAATACTGATGCAGTAGTAAACAATAAGCCAACGTTCAACAACTATTAGGTAAAAAAAAATTAATGCAAGGGATATAAGGCTAGATAGGAAAAAAAGGATTTTTGGAAATAATAAAATAGTATAGTATCTGAAGACTTACAGTAGTCGTGATAACATCACACATAGCAGGGATTGATAAAAGAATATTATTAACTCCGCTCAATTCGGGCTTTTCAGCTTTCAAATTTTGGATTTGCTGTTCGATTTGATCGTCAGTTAGTTCTGCAGATTGTGAATTAGGGTCGCCCGAATTTAAAGAGTTGCGGTTTGGTGTTTCAGCGTTATTAACATTGGGAGTACTATCGACAATTTTTCGATATTCATCTCTATTTAATTTGGATGTAAAATGGGTATAAAGTTTAGCCACAAAGAAAAAAACCAAGCATAATACCTCACCAATAAACATATTAAGAGTTTGCCAAACTGGCTGACTGTATAGTATGTGATTTTTTGGATTTGGATCATCGCAGTTTTCTACGCAAACATTATTTTGCATTTTTGTCAAGATTGTATTTAGAGTTCCGGTAATGAGCATACCGACAGCTAAATATATTTTGAATCCATTTGAGGAAGACATTATAAATAATTACAGTAATGAACTAGAATAATACAGATGAATTGTTTGAAAAAGGGAAGTTCTGGATTCTTTCGAGCTTTAATTGATTTCAGTTAATAATATCGCTTATTGAGTATTTTTTTGTGAGGTAGTATATGAGGGTAAGTTAGTATTACCTTTAAAGAAGTGTTTATAAAATCTATTTTGTTTTTTATTTATTTTTCTTGTTATTAGTATTGTAAACATATTGATTGTTCTAGAGAATTAAATGAAATTTTAAGAAAACCTTTTCGAGAATAATTTATCAGTAATAAATTAATAATAGGGAATTCATCATGGCGCAATAGAAAAAAAATAAAATAAAGGCGAATTAGGAATTTTTTTAGAATTAGATAGCTTCATATAGTTTAGCTAACCCTTTCCCGATCGGTAGATCAAAAATATACTTTTTATAAAATGTACTTACCTGTTCAAAAGATCAAAAGTGGTATACCAAAATCAATTATCTTTTTTACAACTTATATTTTATTCGCCGGATCTAATGTTTTTTATTAGATTTATAAACCGTTACAAATAGCCTTCTAAATTTCTCAATAAAAATGATTAAATTAACCCTTTCCCGTCCAACAACCTTAAAAAAAAAATTAATTGGCACGTTTATGATTTATATGCAAGATTATTATTTGCTGTTAAATTACAATATACCAATATTTCTTTAAGCCTCGGAATTGAAGTATTTTATTTGAGTGTTGTTGGCTATATCTGGTGGATCAAAAATAGTCTTCAGCCCGGGAAAGGATTAAACCTCGAAGCCCTGAATTTTTCAATTTTCAAATGCATAAAGCATGAATTTGAATTATCAAATGCATATTTAATGCACTCCAGGGCTTGGAGAGTTAAAGCAAAAAAAAAAAGACTGAAAGATATTTGGGCTTTGCATCTCAGCACTCAGCAATTGAATGTCATGAAAAAGACATTCTAAATGAAATTTTTTCTCAGCAAAACTATCACAAAAGTCAATATAAAATGTGTATATAAACTTGATAACCAAAATTTTTTATTATCTTCAACTTAATTTTAAAATATAAATCAAATTTCGCATGCCGCTTTTAAGGTCCTTTGTCGCCCAAATACAAACTAATTTTAGTCATCTCAATTGGCTAATAATAATAATAATAATAAATATTTATTAATAGGGCTGACTCTGAAACCATTCAGATCTTTAAATAACATCAGCTTTAATTGTCAAAATGAATATTGGGTTAACGATTGCTAAGACTAAAAATTGTATAAATAAAGTAGTTTTCTCGAAACTATGAAAAAATCTTTTTTAAAAAATCATTTGCCAAACCAAAATGTTGCAATCGACGAATAGAAATTCTATTCAAAGTTATAACAGGTTTTAAACATTGTGTACCTAATAAAAATATTAAAAATGATGTTTAATTTATGAATTTTGGCAGAAAACCTTTTTTATTTTTATTATTTTGACACTTAATATGGAAAATAAAAAATATTGAATCTAAAAAAATTAGTGTTTTGAGTTGAAAAACGCCAAGTAGAAAAATTAAAATTAAAAATTAAAAATGTAATATTTATGTTTAATTCTTTTACTTCAATTGCGCTTTTGGAAAATCTAAAAAAAAATTGACCATTTCGCTTACAGAAAGATTAGACCAAATAGAATGCGATTTTTTGACTTTATAAAAATATTCGCATTAAAAAGTGAGAGTCGGAATGATTTTGAACTAAAATGATATCTGTGATTAAATAGATGCATTGTAATCCTAATCATATGATTTAGAATTATTAATAGCCTTTGATTTCACATATACCGCGCATGCCTAAAATTATATTATTTGAAGAATTCTTTGAGCCTGAAATTATACGCTATTATAATTTTAATAAGGAAATGTTAGGTATAATTTACAAACTAAATGTAATATATGAGCTTAATAGAAAATGTTATAAGTTGTGGAATTGTTATTTACTACTTTATTAATATATGATCGATAAATTCATTTGTTGTATATAAAGAACTAAACTCGAAAAAGTAAAAAGTATGAAAAATTATATAATACCGCTGGTAGATAATTTAGTAACAGAAAAAAACAGCAATAGGAAGAATTTTGGGCCTGGTTTACAAATAATGATGAAAATGAATTATCACTAAATTT
>LSSN01005836.1:0-24242 GCA_001970855.1 Smittium culicis | reverse complement strand
TGAATCATCAGATAAAGGGTAAGAGGAATTTATAGATAAAAATTACTGTTTTAAAAAAGCTTATAGTTTTTTTAACTAATGATCACCCTTTAAATGATTAATATGTTTTGTTGAAATTATTTTTAGCATTATTACATCAAATATCGAGTCAAGCTCTACCGATAAAGATAATAAAACGAGTGCGAATACGGATCCTAGCCTGGAAGTTGTTGCGAAAAAAGGAAATGAAGGTATTCTACCCATCCCACCAAATTTACAGCAAAATTTTATTCCGGGTGGCGCTATGATGAATATTGGCGGTATGAACAGACCGCTCAACCAAATGATGATGGGAGCCCCAATGGGGCTACCGTTTGGAATGAATGGTATGATGCCATCAATGGGACATATGCCACATATGGGTAATTTAGGCCCAATGCAAGGAAGACCAATTATGCATAATTTCCCCGGAAAAATCGACGGACCTATGGGATTTCCTGGAAATAACCCACAATCGATGTTTATAGGCAACCAGCCAAATATGATAAGACCTCAAAATAACCAAATTCAAGGTGCAGATCAAAATCAAATATTTAATGGATCTGAAGATTTAGGTAATAAAAACAACTCATCACAAAATTTCTCTCAAAATAAAACTAGACCAAATAGCATTCCTCAACCTGGTTCACAAAATATGTCACAAGGAAGTGATAGCCGAAATCAAGTGCAAGGCCAGTATAATAGCAATAGTGGTAAATTTAACCAAAGAGACTATAGAGGTAATAACAACAGGAATACAAATGATCGAAATGAAGGTCCTAATGGATATGATGATAGATCAAATAATGATTCTAGTAACTATAATTATAATGGCGACGATGATTATGATCAGGAAAGAAACAGGAATAATTCATCTTCTGGAAGGGAAGGTCGTAACAGATTCCAAGATTACAACAACAGAGAGTCAAGCTCTGATAGGAGAAGAGTCGGATCTGGCGGAAGATATGAGTAAGTCCTAATTTTATTTTTATTATTATTTTTATTTTTTAACATGTTTATTATTTATCTTGACGCTGTCGAGACATTGAATATCTACCTTTAAATTATCCATATTCAAGAATCGGGTTTAACTGCTATAGCTTTGAGAGAAATATTTAAAGATAAAATTGCTAATTATAAATTTTGTTACTTAGAAATGAAGATAGGCCCAATGATCACTCTAACTTTGACCCCAAAGATAGAGCTCGTGACAGGGACAGAGATAGAGATAGAGAAAATCAGAGAGATAGAGAAAGGGACAGAGGTAGAGACAGGGATAAGCTCAGAGATAAAAACGATAAACCTAGTACAAGAAACAACGATCGAGAAGCTGATAGAGATAGAGAGAGAATGAGAGATAAAGATAGTACACGCGACCGAGATAGAGAAAGAGACAGGGATAAAGCGAAAGAAAGACCTAAAGATGTTAGGCAAGATAGGCAACCACAGTCTAGAAAGTCGGCTAATGATAAAAATCAAAACGAAATCAGTTCCGAAGCGAACTCCAGACAACTAAAGGCACAATATTTATTTTATATTTTTTGAAAAGTACATTAAGAGTTCAAAAATTTTCAAAATATTCGATTCAATATTAAATGTCTTATTATTTTAGCGTAACCGAAGTCAGTCCCCTAACACCGCATTTAGAGCAGAAAAAAGAAACAAGTCAAAAGAAAGGTAAAAAATATTTGGGTAATTTAATAGAGCTATAATTTTTTTTGAAAAATCCAACATACTGCTTTTTTTTTATATTTTGGCGAAAAAATTAATTTATATGTTCTTTTTTGGTGGGCGGTTTTTAGTAGGTCGATACGAGATAAAGATAAAGACCGTGAAAAGGACAGGGAAAGTAGAGATAAACGATCCTCCAAGCGCAAAACATAACCATGTACTCGTGCTTTAATATCAAAAAAACCTCTTCTTTTTTTTCCAATAGCCGGTTATTTTTGCTTTTTTGCCTATGGCATTAATGTTTACCAAATACGTATTTAATGAATCCATTTTTTATTTTATTAGTATAAAAAAGAATTAAAGCTTTGGATTTATTTTCAACAATTTTATTTCACTTGCCAATTACAGAATATGTAGTCTTTTTATCATACCTATTTCAAAATTTTAATTTACATAATATATAAATATAACCTTTCTCAATATTATACAATCATTGAAGCTTTTTTTTGTGTTGTGCATAAATAAATCTAAATAAATTGCTTTATATAATTAAACTTAATTTCAAGTGTTTATTTTATCAAGGGTACAACAAGCTAATAATGACGGGATTAAGTATTTTTAAATTTGGTCTAAGCGCAGATAAACAAAAGTTAATTGAATAATTGAGATAACAGCGCTCACAAAACTTTATTTTTTAACTATTGTTGAAAAATTACAGATTTATATGAATATTACCTAGTTATAAATTGTATTTTTTGATTGCAAAATAATGTTTTTATTCGTTTTATGATTTAGATATTGTATATGATAGAGATAATAAATAAACCAAATCTTTATCCACCAAATCAAAAAAGAAAAAATAGCTAGTTGTTTACTGGTGTTCCTATTAAACCATACTTACCAAATCCTATATGATGGATAGTTAGGTAGACTTATTTTTTGGATACAAAAGTTTTAAGTGTTACAGTTTTTTTTTTTTAAAAAAACCAATAGTTGATAAAGACAAACTGTTTTAAAAAAATGTATTATAAACCTGGTTTATTGTATGATTATTATTTTTTAAAATAAAGGGCAACAAATTTATGGCATGACATTTATAATTTTAGTATAAAAATTTCGACAAGATAAAAAAAATGAGTATAACGACTTGGGTTATGGTTTTGTTTATATAAAATTATTTTAATAGAATTTTAGAATATTTAAAGTGAACTGAAATGATATCGTAGGTAGTTTACTCCATTTTAGTAATATTGTGGAAATAAATATATTAAAGAAAGATTTATATTTTAGCTCGTTAAGTAAATCATTCAAACTAGTATGAGCTTTGAAAATATTTATATATAAAGCGTTTTAAAGATTGTAGTTTATTTGGCTAGAAGTTGATGATATCGGTTAGAGCTTCGCCAGGTCTAAATAGAGAGTTTGGAATAGGAGTGGAGAGAGCGGGTGCATTTTTGAGCTTTCTGCCAGTTTCTGAAACAAACATGGTTGAGTATGAATGATCCAAAAAATCCTCAAGAATGAACTCGGGCTTGGTAAAAGGGTCATTAAAGATGTTAGCGACTGTCGAAACGTTTGCATAATAATGGTTTTGAATAGCTAATAATTCCCAGAGAGAGCTGTTAATAGCGTTACATTTTGCAGGATCAGGTTCAGTGGGGTTATAAGCATCAGTTGATAAATCGTCGGTAAACGAAGATTCCAAATTATTAATATTGTCATCTTGATTAGTCTCAGCGTTAGAAACGAGTTCGTCTTCATTTTCGCCATCTATTCTGTGAATTAAGACCATGCACAAAGGATGGCGTTTTAAAAGGTTGTAGATGAAAGGAACGATAGCAGCTATTGCAGATGGGGTGGCAAAAAGGCACATTCTAGCCATACGCTTAATGAAAGCGGCAACCAAGTACGAGGGTAAATGTGTTGAGGATAAGAAAGTATCAGCGAGGCGCAAGAAACGGGACCTGTATTTTACATGAAGTAAGTTCTTGTCGAATAAGGCATAGAGCTTGATATAAAAATCAGGATAAGTCAAATTATATTTTGAAATCAGTGTGTAAAGACCGTTAAGTGCCAATAAACTAATTGCGCCGCCAGAGTCATAAGATACAGAGAGAAAATCCATCAATCTAAACGGTGCTTGGATCCCAGGTAAGATTCTGCGGTGGATCAAAGATAAAGTTTGTTTGTATAAATCAGCGGATAGTGGAAGTTTCATAAAAGATATCCAAGATTCTTGATAGAATTTTCTATAAGTTGTGGTACGAAGTACTCCGGGTTTAGGAGAAATATCTAAAAACAAATAAGAAAAAATCGATATTTAAATTTTAAATATAAAAGAATTTAAGTACTGATTAAAAGATAGTTAGGTAAATTAGAAGCTAGTATAAAATGAATATGTGGAGAATTTTCATGATACCTTTTGGTACAGGGACCCAGAAAGATTGATCAACCTTAGATGATTCTTCAAGGAAAGGTATCCTACTAAGGATTAGAAAGGTGTTTTTTGATAAAACGGAAGGATCCAAAGTATTCTTAGAGGAATTAGAGGGATTGGTTTTAGAATCAGTAATAGTTATGGCGTTGGGAATATATTTTAAAGCAGAAAAGCGTAGGTCTGAGTATTGGCATAAATAGGAATCTAGGAAAGTAGATATAAGATTTGCAGAGACATTCTTTTTGGTTACAATTACTGTAACTATTTCTGAGTAGAGGTGTGCAGGAAACTTGTAAGTTTTTGATTGGCGATTAAGGAAAGCAGCTTCTTTCTGTATAAGGGTATGTAATAGTCTTAAAGAGTTAACTTGGGTAGCATCGTCGTTCGAGTATAGGCAGGATAAAAGATTTCTAGTAAAAGCGCGGTAAGATTTAGAGAGCCAGTTGGATAGTATTTTTTTGTGATCTTCAGGAGAGATATTTTCAGAATCATCTATTTGGTTAATTGATTTATGGATTATAACTAAGTCAGAGTCTATGAGTTTGGAAAAAATTCTAGTGAGTGAACTATGGGCGGCGTTTTTGACCTGGTAATTGCCGGTTTTGAGGTTTACTAGAAGAGTAATATTGTTGAAATGTTTCTGATCAGAATTAACTTGAAGTTCCCACTCTTTAATCTGTTTTAGCTTTTTTTCATCATCAGATGTTAACTCTTGAATTCTCTTTCTTTTGGTGGTAGGTTTACTCATATTTTTTAAAAATTTTTGATTACCTAAAGGGGCGTAATTTATAAATATGAAGCGAGGGCGATACCAGTATAAACGTGTATATTATGTCGGGTATTTTCAGTTTGTAATAAAGATATTTAATAAATCGCTACGGCGATTTAAATTCTTGTAGATTAAGTATATTTTTGCTGAAAAGACCTTTTATGAAGCTTAAAGCACAAAAGCAGCAACTAGATTATTAAAAAAAATTTTCTAACCAAATAACAACTAAAAAAAAAGTCTTCGATCTGTGTAGAATTTATTCTTCTATTTCGAAAATAGTAGCGGTTATTGGCTGAAAAATACGATTTTTTTAGAGAAAATAGTAAAAGAGCATAAGGTAAGTATTATTGGCCAGATAAATATTCAAATTCTGTGATTAAATTAACTAAAATTGATTTGCGAAATAGAAATTAGGCCATATTAGCTGATTTATAGCCTCTTTGATTTATATTGGATTAGATTTTATAGATTTGATTTTGCTTCAAAAAAAAAAAAAGAGTCTAAAGAGACGACATTTAATTTTCTTTTTATCAAAGTTAGATAGCACTCAATTTTTTAATATATAGATTTATTTATTGATTTATCTCCTTGTCATAAAAACTCAATTTCTAATTTAAAAAATAAACAATGTTCAAGCTATTGACTGCAACACGATTTACAACTGGTTCAAGAAGCATATATACACAAGCTGCGCTGCTTGAAGGAAAGAAGGGCTTTTTTGGGAGAATTTTCGGAAAAGAGAAAAAAGAAGAGCCACTATCAGAACTTTCTGAAGCCGAATCTGTCCCTGAAACCCAGATAGAAGATCAGATGGATTTATCAACTGAAAGCAGCGAGTTTGAGCTTGAAACAGCTAATAAAGTGTAAGTGGCTCTTTTTGTATAGGAATTTCGCTTAATGTTGATCAGTTGGCGATTTTTTTTGTTTAGTTTGATGATTGTTGTAAATTAATTATAACAAAGTTGTTTTTTATTTTACTAGACCCCAACCAAGCTATTTACCAGTCGAACAAGTAGAGAGCGAACTTGAGCCTTTAATAAAGGAGCTATTCAAAGGTGTTGAGGATTGGAGAAATTGCGATATTAGCAAAACTGAAATTAAAGAAAAGGTAAGGCGTTTCTAATTATCATCAATGTTGCTGTTTTTTTTATTGCGTTAAAATAGTAGAGTGATATTTATAATTATAATTAATTTATGGTATTGCTTTTTTTTTTTGCGAGATAATTGGAGATTAAATACATCATAATACGAATTACACTTTTAATAAACTTGTTTAAATCTTTTTTAGGTGGCAATATTTTCGGTTACGACTTTTAATAAAGATATAGACAACTTAAGTTTAAACAATATCCAAAGTGTTCAGGACTTGATTAACTTTTACTCCACTAAACCTGAGGTTCTAGCTGCAAAGCACCCAGTCGCCAAATTCTTTGCCGAGATGCCTGAAGAGAATATCCCACCAAATATGAAATTTGTACCTTTCCACAAACACCAAAGAAGACTACACGCCTATAACTAAACAAAATTTATTATAATAACACTAATACCAAATACACGAATCAAAAAATCATTTATACTGACTTTTTTTACTTTTTGACTTTTATATGCTATTATAAAAAGATTTTTTAAATACTACTTTAAATTATAATCTAAAAAAATCTATTCGTAAAAAATATATATAAACCACTAGATGAAATTATATACTGCGGTAGTTGGTATGTATTAGTTTGTAGGTCTGTCCTTAACAACAAAAATATGTGGAGAACCCTCTTCCAAGAACATTTCTCCCTCAACTCTATAGCCAAGCTTCAAATAAAACTCGCGCTTGTCGTACATCGAATTCAAACCAATCTGTTTGACCTCGCTGAATTCAGGATATGTCCAAATAACGTTTTCAGTAAATAGAATCATTTTCTTTCCTATTCCTAGTTTGCGGTGCTCTTTGAGGACTGCAACACGACCTATTTTAGCTAGAGTTGGGTTATATTTAAAGAATCTAAGCGAACCAACCGGCAAATCTGTAACTTCATCAGTGGTCAAAGTTGCTAGAAGATACGAACAAATTTGATCATAATCATCGATTCCTGAAGCCACGCTGAATCCCATTTCTTTATCCAGGACTTGGGTGCGTACGCTCTGGCCAAGATCTTTTTCTTCCTTGGTCTTTGCAAGAATGACGGTTACTTCGGCCCGTTTCTCAGTCATATCAATTTTTATTTTTGACTTATACAGATCTTTAGTTTACAAATGATAAAAATGCAAAATATTTAATTTAGAATTTTTCGCCACTATCAAACGCCTAACCGGATAATTCCTTGCCCTTTTTATATAAGAGTTTCAGTAATTTAAGCCAAGAAAATCACTCAGTTGTTCCTGATTTTTACCCAGAGTGTCATTTTTAACAACCCCTTTTTTAGTCTTTTGTCACAAAACTATCTTCGCCTTAAAAAATGTATGACTCGCTTTGTTGGTATAGTAAATAAAAACACTATTGGCTGATTTATACCCCCAAAAAATCTATTTGTTTTTTTTTTTTTATTCTGTCAAATAAATGCTATAATACTCATTTTTGAATTAGTCGAGCTCTCTAGAGCGAATATTAATTCAAATTAAACAGAGTAGACGAGACATATTAAGTGTTACCATCTTATTGGTCCTTGGATCAATGCCCACTGGGTATAAAATTACTGGAGCGGTGGAGGAGGATCGGTTGAAAATTCATTTTTTTAATATTTTTTTAACTTTTTAAATGTTTTTTGATAGTTATCTGTATACTTTTAAATTATTTTTAATACTCTCTGAGACAAAAAAAAAACAACAACTTATTGGATATTACTAATCGAAAATTACAAACAAATAATTAAGTGAATAAAATGAAACAATAAAAAATTTTTAATTGTATAAACTGTAAAGTGCACTGTTGTGTTATCCTTATCATCTTTCGGCAAAGGTAAAGTGGGAGCGGTGAGCAGGGCTTAATACGTCTCCTCTCCTCGGATAATATGAATTATTCTTCGCTCTAAAGATCTCGATTGATTATAAAACTACACCTCAAAGTGTATATATATTAAGATACTTCAGATTTCAAATCGACTCAGTGAAGTTGTTCGAAGTACTTCTTTTGAGTCGATAATATGTATCGAAGATGGAATAGTTTGAATTGAATGCGTGCGAAACTGCCTCATCTGTTGATACCCCAGAAATAGCGATTAGTGTAGCTCCAATAGCTCTACCTTTAGGTATTGGGGTTTCAGAGCCGCTGACATCAGGCTAGATATCGATCATATGTGTCTGTGTATGCTGTAAACTGATAAAAACTTTGAACTGTCATTGACAAAATTCAGTTGCGTTTTTAATAAACACTTGTTATTATTCGTACGCGGTGTCCAGAAAAGCATAGAAGCTACTTTTTCCTTTTTTTTATTGTGTAATACAATACAGAACACAAGATTGGATCTGTTTTTGATGTTATTTAGCAAGGATTTTTGTTCGGTCGACCATCTCATTTTTCTTTTGGAGATAAAATCACTAGGTGTAGTATCCATTTAAATATGAGTCTGTGTTCTTAATTTATTCAGTGTATGTCACAGGCTCTCAAAAAACCGGTGACGACCAGAAGCCAAGTTAGTTTGGTAGTTAGATTCTTAGCAGTGAGGTCAGCTGTATAGCCCCATTCCTTAGATAGATCCAGAATCGGCAACATATTAATGACCGGTCTGGAAAAATAAATAATTAATATATCTTACAATACTTTTTTGAATTCTGAAAATTTTTGATTGTCTGCTAGCTCTTTGGTTTTTTGAGCTAATTTAACCATTTGCGGACTTTTAGGCTGTAATTGAACCTATTTTTAGTTTATCTATAGTATAGATTTCCGCTAGATAGTTGATAATCTGCGAATCTGATATCATAATTAATATCTTTCGATATTATTCAATCTAAAAAGCGCTGTTCTGTAGAACTCCACTTAGAAGAACGTATAATAATTCTATCGATGGAAATGATACAGCCAATGGCGTAAATTCCGAAACCTTGAGTTTCGAGGAAACGCCTCTGATCCTGCAAGCAATAATTTTTCAGTGCTAGTTTGTTCATAACGTCAACTTACTGCTTTTTGGACCGGGAATTATTGTATTTTCTTCGGTTATTATCTGCTGGCACACTATAAGAGATATTAAATCTAGAAATCTAGTTTTAGACTTCTACATTGGTGTCGCTAATGACATATTATCTTTCTCTCAGCGCACTTTCTGATCATTCTGTGCATCAGGTTTAATCGGGGGCATGTGTAGGGATTGTCGAACCCTGATAATTTGAAACTAGAGAATTTTGGCTTAATTATCTGCTTTCGAGGAAACAGATAAATCAATTTCTAGTCTTCTTACTCTGATGCGAAAAAAATATTTACATGTCGTGTGGGTCACGTATTGAGTTCAGAGTGCCGAATTTCTCTTTTGAAAGATACCATCACGTCTGAACAGTCAGCATTCTCGGCGCACTTGCAATATGTAATATGGATGGAACATAGGTTACCCCCAGGCGAGTATTGATTTTCAATAAGTATGACCAAATCTTCTTTGAAATTCTGAGAAGAATTGAATTGATAGTTACACCAAACTTCATAGCACACGCTAGTGATTTTATGTTGTCTTGGTATACCAAAACACATCTTAATACCATTTTCTTGAGTTTTAGACTGTAAAATACACTCAAAATCTCCTTGACGCTGATATATATATATTTTCCTATGACTTTTTTCATGACCTTGAGTACATGTGGGGACCTTCTACAATGGTTAGTTCATAAAAATCAGTCAAATTGTGCCAAAAGCAGTCCAATTGTTAAAGTTTCAGCCTAATTTTTGTTTAATGAATCAAGTTGAAAAAAAATCAAATAGACAATTTATCTAATTAAAATCAGACAAAATACCTAAATTGCTTTATATAAACTTTAATATTATTGCCCAATAAGCAATAAAATATTATCAATTTGTAAATAATCCGCTAATTTTTATATTTACCCAAATAAAATGAAAAAATCGAGTCAACAAATAGTTGATATTCATAAAATTTATCCTCATTAAAATCGATTATCATTTAAATATTCAATATTATTGCAAATCACAATCACAACAAAATCAAATTACAATAAAAAACTCACATAATGCATAAAAAACTGTAAAAAAAATTATAGAGCTACTTTATTTCAAAAAAAACCATAAAAAATTTTTTTGGTAGGTATAAATATAAAAATTTTCAATTTTACACTTAATTATTGAACGAAATTTTTAACCTAAAGCCTCTATTAAATAAAAACTAAAAACTAAGTTCAAACATAAAAATCACTATTTATATGAAAAATAAACAAAAAATTCAATTTATTCGAAAATATCAGAACATAAACCAGTTAAATCGATTAAACTGTTTTCTTTTGCCGTTAACCTCGATAGATTTTAACTAGGTATTTTTTATTAAAAATGATATTTTCTAAGTTTGAAGTAATTTTATATAGATTATATATCCTACCGTAAAGCATCAGCAAACGTTTTTATTAGTAATAAGTTTACTTTTGTCGATTATAATACAAAAAAAAAAACTTTTTTTGGCCTTATAACGTTTTTTGTATCTTGAAGAAGTGTTATCTCAACAATACATGTAATTTTACTTATTTTCAAATATGAGTATACATGATAGCATTTTTTGCCTTTTAAAAAATTTTCATGAAAAATATAGGTATTTCCACCAGAAAATATTAGTACATCAAAAACAAATTTATTTTTTTCAAAGTTCTTACTAATTATGTAGAATCTTTCCCTGCTTTGGTTTTTCATTTCACAAAGAATATTTCCTTTTCTGATACTCCATTATCTCTGAATTCGTCTAAATATACTTCAAATTCTTTTTTTTTGTATAGTCATAAAAATTTCAAGTTCGTTTTTTTGTTTTAATTATCTCATTGTATACAATTTTTGAAGTTTTTGGTTTAATAAAACCATTTTAATCCTTGAATAAATTAAAATAAACATTTAAAAATTTAATTATATTTTATTATTTACATTTTGTATATTTATCCTTTAATGTCCTAATGAATCTTTCCAAAAAATTGTTTTTTTGATGGCGAAAATATGAAATAACCTTAGTACTAAGTGTCTTATTTTTTTTTGAATTATAATTCATCTATTTTTTTTTTATAACAGTATTTAATTCGCTAAAGTTCGTCCATTTTTTAAAAAAAATTTTCTTTGATCTATCAAAGATATCTAAATTCACTTAAAGTTGAATTTTTTTCAAATCTTAATAAATTTTATTTTCAAAAATATGATTTATTCCTTTTAGATTCATCGAAATATTTTTAGATATATTAAACTTGCAGTAAACTCTTTTTGATAGATGATAAAAATTAGAAATAGCATTATAAGTCGTAAGGGCCGAATTAGCAAAAACTGGTTCTATTTTCCTAGCTAGTCAGGTTTTATCAAGTTTGTCTTTGAGTGCTTTATATCCAAGAATATGAATCTACATTTTCTTTGCTCACCACTTATATCAATACAGGATAAAAATATTTTTTATTATCTGAAAACCCGGATATTATAACAGGATAATTACCCTCAATTAACTTATGTGTAGAATATATATGAAGTTTTCTGGGTTCAAAAAGTATTTTTATTGAGCTTACTGAAATTACTAAAATCCTAAGATTATAATTATATTCACTATGTAAAATAGCTTATTTTTAAAAATTCACATATATTTGAAATATTATATAGTGGCGTTGATAATTATTCGTTCTTTACTTGATTAATTTCTTGATAAATTATATATTTTATCAATTTTTACTCTCGATAAAGCTATTTATCAAGATACTATATATTCTACTAGGACTATTTCCAAAAAAATTTTGAGGTTTAATGTTTGATTTTTTATGTTTTTTTCTCTTTTCTTACATATTTATTACATATTTATTACTATTTAAACCCTTAATATATTATAAAAATTTTCCATCATAAAAATTCCAAAGCTTTAGCAACGCAGGTGTCGTAATCCTAGGTGCCAAAATCCATAAGTATTCCCGGGAAGTTCGTCCATGGAACTTAGTAGCTCCTGTATGTGTGGTATACTGTATTAAATAAAGTATTATAAAGAACGTGAGGCTGTTTAAATTATTTAATAAAGTTTAGAGGGACGTAAGGCATTGGAAATTGTCTTTCGTATATGAAAAAGTCTTCGTAAAAACTAAATAATTATCTTATCGTCTCGGCGAAGAAGTCCCTACTATGAGGGGTATGGAAGAGTAGAGCAGATCTGAGCCACTAAGCACTTTGGAGAGGGGTAGAATTGGATATTTCCTGGGTTAGCGCAAGCTACCTGTCTAGTGTAGCGCAAATGTCTTAAAAAACGTTTTATAAATCTAAAATGTGTTTAAAGAATTGTTTAATAATAGCACACATAATACAAATCGTGTTTATAATAAATTAAACATTTTTTTATTACAATGTGTATTAATCATTAAATAAAAAAGCCTCTTTAAAATATTTTAAATACACTTATGCAATTCAGAACTCTTATTTTACAAATTATACAATATTTAATTTACTATAAACATTAGGATTTTTCCAACTTGGGTTTTTTCACCTTTTTGTTTTTTATATAAAATTCCATATATTTCTATAACTTTTACATTTGTCAAACGATTATGTTTTAATACTAAATAAATAATAAAATTACCTAAACCTTTATTACTTAACACCATTGATAATTTAATAAAATATATAATACTGGAAATCACACTAGTATCGCTATCTTCGATTTCAAGCAAGTTATGTTTGATCCAGCCATGTTGAAGCTAGCTGAGTAAGCGAAAAAAGCAGTAAAGCAAATCAGGGAGTCGCCTGCGTGCTGAAAAAGACCTAAGGAGTGAAGCTTACCAATCCATGAGCGAGGACGCTAGGCCAGGAAATACCTGTGTATAGCAAAGATGTTCCTAATTTGTAAATGAATACTCTTATTGTTATTTGTTAAAGGGTTTGATTCGTATACAAATAATATTTAAGCCCAACCATCAATTGATCTGGATAACTATAATTTATCGCTATTTGAATGAGCCAATACTTACCCTCGCTATAAACTGACGATACATCTACCACCAAGAATCCAACAACAAGACGGATACAATAATACGTAATTACTGTACCTTGATCAGACCCCTATAACTCCCAGCAAAGAGAATATTTTCTATTCGTTAGTTTACATTATTATCAAATTTATTATTTTACTTATATTATTTTGAATCCCACTATAAAATGGATGGTGTCTAACCAGAACCTGGGGAACTCTATCTTTTTCATAACATTTTAGGATACTAAAAATGACTGCTTATATACGCCGCTACTCACCCTAAATAAAATTTTAAAAAGAGTTCTTACATTAAGAATCTACTCCTATAGCTTCATATAAATAAAATTACAATTGTTCATATTAAATTTCCTTTATATTTCACCTACTAGAATATACGTGCTTGCTATCCCTTCCCACAAACCAAACCCCCAACTATATTGGAACTATGTGCCTAACAAACACACGCTTGTCTGGAAATCGCCGTACTGAAGAATGAACCTTAAATATTTCCTTCCTTCCCTCACCCTCCTCCCAAACTGGGTCGCGGTACGAAGAAGACTACGAAAATCAGACCTTCCCACTCCCCTCTACTTCCACGCGCTCTGATGGAGAGTATGAGGACGGAATGTATAGGAGAAGTCCATGCCAAGATTGCAGCCTCCAGACACAGTGAAGATAAAATTTATAATATTTGAACAATAATTCACTGTTGACTTGTAATTTTTTTGAGCAACTTTTTTTCCAAAAATCCAAATATTCTGAATATTCTTAGTGGTCAGTAATAAAAACTTCGTTTTTATCCTGATAATTTTTTGTTTGATCCATATTCGAAATTATAAAAGTTTCTATATTTTTATTAATATTTTTAATTTCGATAAAGTAGAATTTAAAATGTAAATAATCTTGGTTTAAAATAAAATTAATTAAAATATATTGTACTTTTTGTCGATTTATCAATTTTTTTAGAGTTTGTCTAATTTTAATTAGTTATAGTAGAAACTTGATTGATTATAATATGATAAAACAAAAATTTTACTGATATTAATTAGATAAACTAATAATTTGATTTTTTTTTGAAAATTTGATTCATTAAACAGAAATTAGGCTGAAATTTTAACAATTGGACTGCTTTTGGTGCAGTTTAATTTTATTTGCACAATTTGACTGCTAAAATAATTTTAACCTTCCACAATCCCCCACTACTTGTCGCTGGATTCCGTAAAGATTTCTAGCTCCGAATTTTCCGGATAGAATGATAGCCCTTTCTATGAATTCAGTTGATTCTTCTAGATCAATAGGTTCTGGAATGCTTATTTTTTTTTTAGTATCACAGTCGACACACATGATTTTAATGTCGAAAGTGCCCGGTTTTTGAGTTCAAAAATCTGCAGAGAATCAGTAGACGAGTAATTAGAGCAAATGATATCGACTTGTATTTCACAATAAAGCCCTCTAAACATCCTAATTTCTTCTAGCCAGCGTTCAGTAGTTTTATGGACTCTCGTCGAAGATCACGTATCTTGTTAGATGAAACCTAGGGCAAAATTTCCCTGGTTTTGTTAACCATCACCAAATTTGTGATAGACTGTAATTGGGGTGTAGACGATTCCACGTGGATTATCTTGAATTCAAGCTTCCAGAGCTAGGAATATACCTTTCGTGTGATGTTTAAACACGCATCTTTTGACTCTGCCATGATCGGAAGACCTTAAGGATATGCAGAGATCACTATTCCTTGAGATCTGTCCAATTGAAGAGCTAATTCTGAGTATTTTAATGGGATAAAAAACGGGCTCAGTGTTAGCTCGAATGAAAGTGCCCGGAACTTGAATAAACGAGAGTTCGAGTAAAAACAGAGGTACTTTTTACACTTCTTGTATTCCAGTATACCATGAATGTATCCTGAAGGTCTAGAGCGTGGGATATCACCTGAGGTAAATCATTCTGCAGTAAGATGCTGAGATCTCCATCTTAAATTTCTACTCTTATACGTGAAGGTTGAGCTTGTGAAGGTCTAAAACCGGCCTGAGGCCCTCAGTACTCTTTGGGATGGTAAAAAACAGTTTTTAGCATCCTGGAACCTTAAGCTTAATCTTTTCAATGGCAAGAAAGCGATTCTTTTTTTAGAACTTTTCTAGTCTCCCGGATCAGCTTCATCTAATACCTATACTGATAGGAATACAGCGGTCGTTATTTATCTCATTGCGCTATGTTTAGGCTCAAATATATCCCGATGAAATGAAAGAAGTTCCTAATCCTAGATCAATCAGGTAAAAATTGGGCCTTTGGCCAAATTTTCGTATCGGTCGACTTCGATCCCGGAGTGGGAGAGTGGGGGGTTCTTGAAGGGGGTTCCCAATCCCCTCATCGCTATGTTCTGGGCTCACCGACTGTCCTTCAGTTTCAAAAATTTCTATTTGAACATATAAAAGCGTCTCTCAACCTGTTTGCCTTTCTGGATCTCTATTGAGGTCCCTTTTCGCCGCCTCGGCCTCTTTTGAAAAAATTTTATTGGCGGTCGGAGGTCCTGTGACTTGAAGTAACTTCGTCGGAGGCTGCAACAGTGGTACTCAAACGTAATTTCCCCCTCATTTTGAAATTATTTTGAAGCGAGCTCTTTTAGAGCTGATCAAAGAACCAGATTATCTGAATTTTTCCTGATAGCTCCTTAGAAATGAGTAATTACAGTGCATCTGCCCCATAAGCGATTTTTTCGGATTATAAGAGTTTAATGGATTTACCACAAAGATTCAGATATTTGAAAAGGCTATTTAACCTTTCTTAGGTTTAAATGATTGTAATTACAGACAAAAACTGTCTATTTTTTTCTGTGGCAAAAAAAACTTCAAGATCCTTTGATTTATCCATCCATGAGGGTTTCCTGTATTTTGAGATTTGTTTAATGGTCGGCGAGAATATTTGCTTATTCCAGGTCCAACTGTAAACAACTGAAAGCATAGTCAGTGTTATTTAATAAATTGGAAAATCCATAGATCAATGGTGGTATAATGTAGTTCATTGAACTGTTTTTAAGTCAAAATGGATTAGCATTATTGCGCACTTTTTTAGACATCAGAGATCTCTAGTAGTCTTCTTGGATTGATAGTAGCGTTTCTTTGGGTTCAGGATAAATTTAGAGATCGGATATTGGAATTTTTGTCGTTACCCATGGGTCTTCAGGTTATTATTCACGCTCCTTCTCACTTAATAGCAGGTGAAAAATATCGGCCAAAAGCTTTATCTAATATCGGTCCATTAAGACTATATTCACAGATTCTTATTTCTTCGTTACTAGTATAAGGTAAATATTTTTTTTAAAGTAATATTCTTATATTATTTTTAATTTTTAAAATATTCATGCTGGCATAGTACCTTTGTTAAAGAAAAGATGTTAATGATAGAAAAATAATATACATTAGAACTTTTACAGTTAAATATATATATATATATAAATTTTTTTTATTGGTTTTTAATTTTCGTTTTATCGTATACAATAAAAAAGATACATTTAATACGCTTATTCCCTGGTGTATAATACTAGTAATTTAGGCTACTGGTGTGATATCACTATAAAATAAAAGTTAATAATGAAATCTATACAGATATCAACGCCACTGAATACTAACTTTCAGTCAAAAACGATAGTATTTTATTATATGTATTATTTTTTTTTCCCGCGGAAATGAATTTATTCATTCTAATATTATATTTTTTCACAGCGTCAATTAGATCTAATTTGATCAAGAGGTGTTCTCTACACCGACTGATGTAAGTAGGCTATTAGCCAATTACTGAAAAAAGGCTATTACACAGTAGCTGAGATATTTAGCCAATGGAAATACACAAGATAATTTCAAAATTTACTTTTATATTTTGAAATTCCAGCCAATAATCAATAATAAAAATATTTTTAATAGCTAAAAAATTTTCACTATTTTTTCAACCAAAAATTCAAGTAAAGCTTTTAAAGCTACTTTAGCTATATCATCTATAATTATATTATTTTATATACACAATATATATACACTATATAAAATAATAAGAGTATTTACAATGTCATCTGTATCAAAAGCTGAAGCACAGCTTACAATTTTACTAAACACCTTTTTATCAAACGAAGATTCTTTACAGTCCACTTATTCTTTTATAGAAGAATCTTTAACTTTAAAAAATTTGCTCAATCCAGTTTTTGATGAATCGTCAATTCGAAATAATGAAAAATCCATCAATAGTTTTGAAAGCTTTAAAAATCTCTCAGTATTAAATAACACGAACAACAATAGTGTCGCATATTTAGAGGAAATGGATTTTAAAAGCTTCAATAACGTTCTTTTGAAATGGGCCACTAGGCTCACAGCTCTTGTAACCTCTAAAAACCCCACCTCAAGATATTATTCCACTTTTCTTATTAGGCTTAGCTGTGAACAATCACCAAAACTCGTACTCCAGTATTCAGAGAAATGGATCTTGCATCTTCTAAACCTTTTAAATGTAAGTCTAATAAATAATTTTTAAAATAATAAATCGCCTTTAATAATACTAATCTATCTTTCGTAGAAAAACGAAAACTTAAAAACAATCGATGCCTCTATTTCCTCACTGACAACTTTGCTAGATATATCAAGTAATTATATTGAGCTAGAAAAGGATATTGTTATACCTGCAATCTCAAAATTCAACGTTGCCCTCTTACTTCTCTTAAAATCGCATCCAAATCTTTTCGTAATTTTTCCTTTTTATTATATTTTGATATTATTTATTCATTTTTTTTTTTACCTTCTTATAAAAATATCTATAAAATTTTAGCCATCAATCTCTAAAGCGCTAGTTTGGTCCGCAAATCTTCAACCCGGACTAATCAGATTGCAAGTAGAAAAAACTATTCGATCTTGCGTAAACTTTTTAAGTGGCTCTTATGCCGCCAATCATCCCGAGTTCGTAATCAGTGCATCAGAGTGTATATCTTTATTAAGCACGGTTAGCGGGAAACTATCAAGCTCTGAAAGGTGGTTGGAAAATCTAAGGAAATCTATTAACGCTATAAACAACACCCTAAGCAGAATTTACTATTCCGTAGAAAATGGTAATAGTTATAAAATCTTTATTTTTATTAATTTAATCAAATAAAAAAGAAATAAACTAGAATGGAATTTGTGAGCCCATAATTTATAACCAATATTTTTTTTAGAAAAAAAGGACATTCTAGAGCCATACTATGAATTTGATAAGATATCGGATGACTTTATGGTATCTCTTCCGCTTTTAGCTGGCAGATGCGCATCGTTAGTCGAGCTTGTAGTAGCGCTATTAACGTAAGCTAATTTTTAAATATATTAAAATATCAGCTCTAGGAATGTAAAACAACCTTTACCATCATAACTTTCTCTTAATACAATATTTAGCTCGGAATTAAATGAACCTGCAGTAATACCGATTGAAGAATTAATTTTTCTTGTTAAAAGATTGTCATCTGTATCAATTAAAACAAAGGTGACTTTTTAATATTTTTTAACCGGGTTTAACTACAATTGTTCATTCATTTGTAGCTTTTATTTAAAAAAAATTCTTAATTATTATTATAGAAAAACAATTTTGCTGATGGCCAAGAATATTACCTACTTCAAATAATTCAACCAAAGTTACACTTATTGGCATCTCGACTTATAGCTACATTGGTTGTCTGGTAACCGCATTTTTGACTTTTAATTATAACTATTAATTTGTTTGGCATACTAAATTCTGTAAATATTTTCATTAGCTTTCAAAATCAGTTGATTCCATATATTAAGTTGTTAGTCCAATCTACTGTTGGAATATTACTTAAGTCATCAAATCAAAGGTATTTTCTTTTCCTCAATGTATATTCCTATCTTTTAGATATTTTTTTAAGCGTTTAAATATTTAATAAATTTAGAAATCTGAGAGTTTCAGGCTATGAAGTACTTGCACTATTAATCGATAGCTATGGATATGGCGCTACTTACTATATGGGTAGCTCTTTTCATGATCTATTGATGGAAGATTTAGGGCTAGGTAAAAGTTCAAAAAAATTAAAATTCTCTGCAAACAATAATATGGGAACTTCCAAGGTAATACTTTCATCTTTTATATATCATGCTGAGCAATGGCGATAATCTTTTATTTTATCAGGCTAATTTAACAGCATTTATATTGAAAATAGCCATATCGTATTAATTAATTCTACTAAGTTAAATATATTCGTTTTCTTTTTCTTTTTCTTTTTCGAAAAACTGAGATTCAAAAAATAATGTGTACTTTAATTAGAAATCAAAAAAACAAAAAATCTCAAGCACAGAATCAATTTCAGCATCTTCAGGGTCACAAATAACAGAAATAGAATGGAACGAAATTCTCTACTCAGCGATGAAAGGTAAAATTTTTAATAACCAGTATTCATATTTTTAATGTAGACGTAAAAAAAATCAATAACAAGGATTAGATTAGTTTGATGTTCTAATACTATTGTATTATTATTATGTTTTTAGTTACAAAAGGGTTAATTATTAATAGCCCTGGATTCTTTGAATCTAGCAGTAGAAGGAAAGTTGAAAGAGTAGTTCTAACATACTTGTTGCTAGTTGAAGCAAACACAGGTACTGATAGCGCAGATTTAGGTATTGAAAGTAATCTATTGATTAAAAGAAAGGTGATTCTACTTGAGGTTTTGGTTGCGCTAGTAAGCAGACCAGACATCAACCAACCTTCATTAATCCCGCATGCTTCTCAAGTATTTTCAGCGGGACTAGTATCTAGTGATTTGGAGGTACTAAGAGTATGTAAGTTAGGGTTGTCATTGATAGAGACAATAATACATCCGAAACTTCCAGCTTATATATATGAATCATCGCACCTTTCGCTAACTGAAGAAAATATTGAAAACGAAAGCGTAGTCAATGAAAAAAAAATTGAGATGGCATTCAGTAATTCCAGCAATGAACAGAGCCAGATCGATGTATTTAAAAAAGCTGCTACTGAGGTATTAAATGAGCTTCCTAAAAACAATTATGACTCTTTAACTGATAAGAGCTCCAAAATGACAAAAATGAAAGAGATGAGCTCAGAACCTGTTATATTGGAGAAAAAAATAGAGGACAGAAACGTATTAAAAGATGCAGAAATGCTTCTAGATGCGATTGACACAAACCCTCGAGTTGAAAACGCCGTGAAAGTGGGATCAGGTTTAAGTACTGGTAGTAGTATAAAGAAGGCAAATTCGAATGTTGTTAATAGTGGCGCGTATATAGATATCGATAACTCGAATAAGAACCTTTACCAGAAAATGGAAACCAATAGTGACATTATCCAAAATATAGAAATTTCAGGTAATGAATTTAACAACGAAAAATTAAATATAGCAGAGCGATCTACTGGACATGGCACTAAGGAAACAAATGGAAATGGATCCGATGGAATAGAGATCAGTAATACAGAGTCAGTCCTTGGCGATAAAGATTCAGTAATAAAGGTAGATTTGAATCAACTTGAAGACTTAGAAGATGAGCTATACATACCAGAAATTGATTTAAATGAGTCAGATTCTGATTCAGAATAATAGATTGATAATTTTATTTTATTTTATTTTTGCTTACTATAAGTTATTACTTAATAAGAAATATATATATACGAACCAATAAATTTTTTTTATTTATAATTCTTAAATATTATGGAGGCGAGCAACGATCTCCATTTTTGTGACGAAAGATATATAAATGTATAACGAATTCTTTTTTATAAAAAAATTCGATGTAAATAAAATAAAGAGTGATATATTGATATGTTTAAAAGACGAAAAGATATGAGCGAGCAGTTTAATTCTCTTTTTCGGGTTCTTGAGCTGAGAGAAGCTGTAGTTCGGCCTGTTTAGCCATAAGCTCTTTGTAGTATATTCCACGGTACATGTACCCACTAGTGACCATTGTAGCAACGGAGCTGGCGAGGTTTACTTTAGGTGTGAGGCCAAGAACTCTTTTTCCAAACAAGTTTGCTACAATAAATCCGATTCCACCAAATAAAAATCCTGTGTATGTAGCCTCTTTGAGAATCTTTTCGCGGGACCAGATCTAATGAAATTTAGGGTTAGAAATAATAAATATTTTTCAAACATAAAAAAAAATGAATACATTCAAACGCTTTTAATTACTCGCTATAAAAGGAAATAAACTATGCGATTGAAACTTTTTCTTATAAAACTGAGTATCTGAGAAGAGAGAGGGAATGTTTTAAGGAAATTTTGAAGTTTCCAAACCCCCCCCCCTCCCGTATGATTAATGGGATAGATAGAAATACAAACGAATATAAATTTTAGTGAATTACATTGTCTTTAGTCATTTTATCGAAATCCATTTTTTATTCTAGTTTATTTAACCTTAAGAATTAGCTGATTGTGTTTAATATTTGATATAGATTTTTGATATTTCTGAAGATTAAGTTGAAAAAATTTATTTGTTCAAATTTACAATTAAAGAAAGTAAAACATTTATGCTGTTTAAAAAAAGAGAGATATTAGGCCTGTGTCATATCTCACAGATTTTATTACAGTTAAACCATTAGGCTCATTCGTAAGTAGCTTTTTAAACGTATGGTTTTATGATAATATATTGGACTGTTTCTCCCCAATAAATGCCATTTCGTACCAATGGTTTAATACGATGGAATAAATTAGCAGCTTTTGACTAAAAAAGCGGCTTATTTTTTATCTTTTAAGTCTAGAAAATTAATTATGATTGTATATATAAAAAATGTTGACTAAAGGCTAGGTTAATCTCAGAGTTTTCATGCTTTTATATTACTCAGAAAGAGTTTTAGAAAACATTGACTGATAAAGATTTAATAAAGTTAGTAGAAAAAAAATTAAAATGTGCTAATAGTATACCAACACAAGGTTTACTTGGTCTTGAGTGAAACAGCTTTAATTTCAAATCAAGTTAGGATTGTAAGATATATTTATCTATTTTTAAACTCAGGCCATAATTCGCCTCTAAGTTCTTTTTGTGAAATGTATTTTAAATATTATCCAAGTTTATAATATCTATTTTTCTATTTTACATTTAAGCTCAGTAATGTATAAGTAATAAAAGTCGAAATATCTATTAATACTGCAGTTTATTATTATTTTTTTTTAGAGTTTTAATATATTTACTCATATTTGATATATTTTGAATCGACGTATCGACTCGATTTAAGTCTGTATATTATAATGTAGATGATAAGCTTTAGTTTGAAATTATGAAACACACCTTGAATTTGAAAAAAAATTAGGGGTTAATGATAGTTGAAATATATATTAATATTTAAAAACAGTATTGAATTGATCAGAGAAAAAATATTAATGTAACATTTCCTTTGCAAAGTACAATCTCTTAGGATCTGAAGAAATAGAAAAATCAAAGTATCTTTTTTCATATTAAAAATTAATTAGGAAACTATATATCAAATAAACCACTTTAATTGAAGAGTAAGCAGTAATCGCTAAAGTAAGAGTATATAAAAATAGTTCAATCGTATCTATAGGAAATATCACATCAGATACAACATCAGTGACCCGAATTTGAATAAATATTTAGTTACGAATATATGTCATAACACTAAGAGGAATTTCTAGAAAAGTGAAGTGTCTCGAAGATATAAAACGTAAAATATGCATGATAAACATTTTAACATTGGCACTTATTTAAACAAATAAAAACCATAGCTAAAGCCAGATAAAAGTTGACGGGTGGTTATAAAATTACAATGAATTGAATTTATTTAAAAGCATGTATATATTTATACAAGGAGAATGAGTTTGCATATTGTCGTGTTAATTATATTTATATAATTATAAAAGGTAAGTAACAGAAAACTAATGTTCATAGAGGTGCTAGTTTTTCTCGATTTCTTTTATTTTCAACTTAATAGATGAATCAATTTTTTCGATATATTCAGAAGCGACTTCATCAATGTCTTTTTCCCATTGCTTATAGTAGTCTTTAGAGACTGCCTTTTCTTTAGATTTTAGCTGTTTATTTATATCTTGTCTATGCTTGCGTATTTGGACTTTTGTGGATTCTGTGAGCTGATTCAAAGCTTTTATTATTTTTTGTCGATCTTCATTTGTTTGCCTTGGAATGGGCACCTTAATTGCCGAGCCTTCAGTTAAGGGGTTGAGTCCAAGTCCGCTGTTTCTAATTGCTTTTTCGATATTTGATAAAGAGTCCTCTTCAAAAGGAACAACTATTAAAGTCTGTGCATCTTTTGCACTGATGGTGGCAACTTGATCGAGCCTTTTAGCCTTTTCTGCTTTGCTTTTAAAAGGTAAAGAGGATATTAAACCTGGATTAGCTCTACCTGATCTTATACTCAACAATTCGTTGCTTAAGAAATGAATAACCTTGTCCATTTTTTCTCTAAGCTTATCTAGGTCAACAAGCTCCAGATTGCCTTCATTGTCTGTTTTAATTTCGCTCTTTAGATCTTTGATTTTTTGCTTGGCTTCTTTTACCTTTTTGGAGTAAGATCTGAATGAGGTGGGACAAATCGAAGGACCATTAAAGCGATTGAAGATATATTTTGAACTCAGATTTCCTGAAGGAAATGCCTTCAGATTATATGTTGAATAATTTGATACCCCACGAAAATTAATTACCGGCTTGGTAGCCCTAATTATTGCGAGAATAGTTTTTTGGCAATTAGAAGACATGTCGCTTTATTTTTTTGGCAGTTAAGATAATTTGCTATGAAATTTAAATAAGATAGTGTGATTATTGATTTAGAATAAATCAGTCTTAAGATAAATATCACTTTTTTGTATTTAGTAAATAGATCTGGTTTACTTATAGTTAAAATAAAATGGACTGATTTTGCTTTACATTTTTGGCTCTTGTTGGCAAATAGTCTTCTATCATTCAAAAAAGTTACTCCTAAATTTGTTTTCATAAACTCAGCGCATTCTACCATTGGCAAAAACTGATCGTGATTAAAATTGGCTAAAAAATTGCCAATAAAAAATGGTAGTCACAAAGTCCATTTGTCCAATCAGTTTTGTTTTGAGTAACAGATAATTTCTAACTAACTTAGTCTGCACTTTAGAGCGAATATCAACTAAAGCATCGTCATGAGTGCAGTTGTGTTCTAACTAAAAAATATATAAATATATGTGCTACCATCTTATTCAATAATACTAAACTAAAATTACAGACCAATAAAATAAATTGAATTAAAAAAACTATAAAAA
>LSSN01005835.1:0-23072 GCA_001970855.1 Smittium culicis | reverse complement strand
TCTTGGCTAGGTCAACAAAGTTGTATTAATAAGTTAAAGTCGATAGACTACGTGTTCGATGGTTATAGTCAATTTTATTTATTAAGGGCGTAAAAAAAAGTGAATAGTAGATAAGAAATAAAATTTTATAGATTCTCTAATCCTATTGGCTCGCCCAAGAAAAACTTTTCTAAGAGAGAGAGAGAGAGAAAAAAAAGTGAATGGTAGATAAGAATTAAAATTTTTTAGATTCTCTAATCCTATTGGCTCGCCCAAGAAAAACTTTTCTCTTCATTTCCAACTCTAACTGCAATTTTCGGGGCATCATACATGCCCTTGATCATATTGATGAGTTTGCCCCCAATGCCCACTGATCGCAGTTTATGCAGTAGAGCCATGTGGGGGACCCGGTCGTAGGCCTTGCTATAGTCGATATAGCACAGCCATGTTTCCTTGTTCTGAATTTTACGCCGGAGTACTATTTAGTATAGAGTGGTCGCTTGGCCCGCACACTCTTCGAAATTCCGAAATCCAGCTTGCTCTTTTACTAATATTTGGTATTTAGCAACTGAATAATAGTTCTTATACACATTCTTTATAAAATTCGTCAAAATTAATACATTTGACGGGGAAAAAAACTAGATATTCATATTTCAGATTACTGCTATTAAATGGTAACATCAAATAATTGGATATTAGAAAAATCAACGATGTAATGATATTAAATAGGTAAATTTAAAGCAAAAATAAATAATATAACGGAAGACATGTTTATATTATTAGTATAGAATGATGATAAATGTAATGTTATAGAGTTAAAAAGTTCTAATGAACTGCTTAAATGACAGGGGAGGGAGGAAGACAAGGGAAATTGTGGTAGTGTGTGAGAGAAGCGTCTAGTTTGAGTCAAAGTTGAAGTTGTTTAGAATGATGACAAAGTTGTAAACTTCTTCGAATGTGTTGTATAGAGCGGTTGGGGCGGCACGAATGCAATCGGGTCTACGGACATCAGCGATGACACCATAAGAAATCAAGTATTCTGAAGCTTTATCGAGGATTTTAGGGTCGAATTTCAAGCTTAGTTGTGTACCGCGTTGAACAACATCAGAAGGGGTCATGATGGAGACATTTTTTTTGACGTTATCGAATTTGTTTAGTAGCATTTCAAGATATCCAGTTAATACGATGGATCTTTCTCTGAGTCTGTCGATGGAAGTTTGGGCGAAGACGTCGAGAGAGGCGCAGATAGCAGTGGTACTGAGGACGTTTTGGTTAGAGATTCTGAAACCGTTGATACCTTCACAAGGGTCAAAGTTGTTGTCCATGACGAATCTTGTATCAAGCTTGTGGGACCACCAACCAGTTAGTCTGTTGCGACCGAAATCTTTAGCATATTTAGAGTGGACGAAAGCACCACCAACGGCACCACCACAGGAGTTGAGGTACTTGTAGCTGCACCAAACGGCAAAATCAACGTTCCAATCGTGTAGTTTGAGGGGAACATTTCCTGCAGCGTGGGCAAGGTCAAAGCCTACCATACAGCCTTTGGCATGACCAGCTTGGGTAATTTTTTCCATTTCGAAGAATTGGCCAGTGTAGTATTGGATTCCAGGGAACCAGATCAAAGCGATTTGGTCGCCTTCTTCTTGAATAACTTTGAGTATATCTTCAGTTCTGAGGGTAGACTCTCCATCTCTTGGTTTCATTCTAATGATGGCTTTTTCGGGGTCAACACCTCTCATGGTCAAGTTAGTAACAGCGGCATAGTCGTCAGAGGGGAAAGCTTTATCTTCCATTAGCAACTTGAAGCGGGTTTCGGTTGGGTTGTAGAAGGGGACGAATAGAAGATGCATGTTTACGGTTAATGTGTTCATAATAGTTACTTCACCTGGGTTACCGCCAACGATCTTTTCGAGAGTTGGTAGACAAGATTCTTCGATTGAGACCCATGGGCGACCGTATCTGTTACTGGTATGAGCGTGGACAGCTTCTTTTGACCAGATGTCCAATTCTTCGTTAATATTTTGTCTGACTTTTTTTGGCATTAGACCTAGAGAGTTTCCAGAGAAGTAAATGGAAGGTTGGTCTATGGTACCTGTAAGGGCTCTAGAGCCGCCCATAGATTCAATTGTTGGCAGTTCAAACTGGTCTCTGAAGTTCTTTAATTCAGGGAGTTTGTCCATAGCCTCAGCAAATTCACGGCTGAGTGGATCGAAACCCAAAGTATTAATATATTGATCCAAAGAGGAAATAGGCAAGTCGGTATTCATCTCTAAATTATTTTAGTATATAGTAATGGAAAAAAAAGGATAGGAAGGGAGGGTGTGTATAAAATGTATGACGGGAGAATATAAAATTAAATAGATTAAGTTTAAATAGGGCGTAAGTGTTGGGGTTATATAGGAAGGCGGGAAGAAGGAAAAGATAATAGTAAAGCAGAGGGAATAGGAAATAGTTAGTGAAATTAATTGACAGATGAAAATGAGATAAATAAGCAAATCGTGAGTTGGAGAGGCAAATGACTAATTTAGTAATGAATCAATTTCAAAAAGAATAAGTTCTTAATTAGGAAAGGCTTTTAAGGGGAATCAAGAAGAAATTGGAGACTTAATTCGTATATGTTACTTAATTACCAAATGCTAGTTAATAAATATAATTTTAGTTCAAAGTGTGAGAAAATTCGAAACAAATGGAATATGTCTTCATACAACCTATCAATGAATATAAAAGTATAGAATAAATTTCTTAAACAATCTCTTAAACTCCATTTGCTAAATAAATTTCAACTGACTAATAAAACATATGTATTAAGCATCCGAACATTATAGCAAATAATACAATGATCAATATATATTATTCGCCAGAAATTAAAAAAGAAATAAAGCCTATAAGTAAAACAGGTTTGATTCAGACCAATGTTGACTCATCTATCAACCATCTCATTAAATGGCTTTAGATAACCGATTATGTACAATCGATATGAGTGGTTTAAGGAGTAATCTACATTAAATCATTTCAAGGATTCAAGTTATAAAAATAGAGTATAGATTAGGTTCAGTAATATGTACCTTACTTATGCAATATGGAGCTTAATGTATTACTTCTCTTTTTTATCCCAAGCTTAGCGTCAGTATCCCATTTCAATTTGGATAGGATTTTCAGTATTTGCTGAATATTGAGCTGGTATATATCTACTCTGCTCGGCTGGATAGTTTTCTGGATATAAATTAATTAAATCTACTATTATTAAACTCCGTTGATTCACCCTGGGAAAATCTGCGATTAGGGATATTATGCCACAATATCGGAATTATTCAGTTCTCTATATTTTATTGACGAATCATGTTTTGATCTAAAAGCGTTTCTGAACATCTAGGTATTTAGGTTTACTGTCTATTTTAATTCTTTATACCTTACATGATCAATAGAGTCATCTTTATTTAGTGACATTTTTTAGATTCTTCGTTTACATCGATAGCAAATCACAAAGCACTATATCTATTAATTTCATAATCTTCAGTCAATATAGTGTTTCATTGACCCTGAGATTGATTTAATTTTCACCTTATTTTTCTACTGAAATTGCTATATATTTTATTATTTGCCCATTATACAATGTTTCATAAAATCTATCTAATCAAAATGCAACCATTTTTCCCTCTATAAAAAATATAATATTAACCTTAATTCCAAATTAGAAATACACTAAAAATCAAAATCGCTTTTCTGCCAAATGGGAAATTACTATCAAACCAACAAATAACCCTTGCTCTTTTAGAGATTTAGATTTTTTTTTTCACCTTACTCCAATAAATCACCCCTATAAATTAATTCATATAAATTTTTTATTGGCTTTATCAATGTTACTCTAATTTGTCATATCGCTTTTGTTAAGTACTTTATAGAAATATATCAGATACCGTGAGAAAATTCAGATTTACCCTAAGACTTCTCATCTATGAAAATATCATGTAAATTTTCCGCACTTGTATCCTTGTTTAGATATTGGTTACAATGGGTAAATTTCAAAAAAAAAATTTACATTATAAATAACCTTGCTCCTAAATAATTCAAAATTTAGCTATTTATTAAATGTACAATCTATTTATGAAATTAACACGCAATCTAAGTTTTTTGGTTTTTACACGGTGCATAGTTTTTAATTCCCTACTTAGGATTCATTGACTTTTCGCTTTAGTACATTAATCTTAAGATTTTCTTAGTATTGCTTGACCCATAGTGTTCAAGTTAAAGTTTTAAGTTTCAAAAAAATATTAAATTCAACCCGATATATAATCTTTTGCCTTGAAAATAGTAAAGGTATCAAAAAAAACACCCCCGTTTAAAAATAAACTAAAATCTTATACGTAAAACAATACTATCTGTAACTCAATATCGTTTTGAATATATTAAAAATTCATAAATCGTATCAAAATTGAAATTGATCGACATTATAAAATTTACATTGAATGATAATACTATCATTAGATACCTAAAAACTTTCTACTATCATTTATAAACCATAGCATTTTTCTTTTGTTTGAACTCATTATCCTTATAATTTTACATTTTTTTATTTACTCGATGTAGTAATTGTCATGTGAATACCCAAATGGATAAAAAAATATAAATTTTATGAATCTCTCTTAATAAATTTTTTAGAAGCCGTCATTTAAAACATGCTAAAATAAAAATTATTTAAACATATTTTATCTTTAGATTATACATCTTTAGCCAAGTTCATCATAAAATCACCGATGATTGCCTACATAACATTGAAAAAGATCGCAAATATAGGTGCTTTACTTGTGATTCCACAAAAAGAAGACAATAATTTTTGGAAAGTATTAATATCCCTAAATATCAATCTCTAAACCGCAGATACCAATAATAATCATTTACAGAATAAATTCATAATTATAAAATTTCGCTGATAATTTCTGGATATTGATTATTTTTTAACCCACTTTCTAAAAAAAGTTTTTTTTTTTTATGAATTATTATGTATATCATATATTTATCATTCTAGAAAAAAATTTACAATTATTTAAAAATGTATCAACATTTGAACTTTGTTGAAAAAGTATTTTGAAAAAGCATATAATAATAAAAGCTAGATACGGAGTTTTAGTTGGTAATTAAACCATATATCCTAGAATTATATCGATTATTGTTATAATTTTTTAGTATTGAATTTATCACTTTTAAATAAATTTACAAATATTCAATTGTATGACGGGGGAAACAATATACTTACAATATTACAATTTATATCTAAAAGCTTATTTAATATAAAGATAAAAAATAATTTGATTCAACTACTATAGGTTTGAACAAGCAGCCTACATTTAAATTTTTATGTGAACTTTAATTAAAGCTGTCTTTTGTTTCTTGACTGTTTCAGTCTTTATAAAATTTTAGTTATTAATAATATTTATAATTTTAAACTTTATATTTTTTTGGCGTTTAATATATTTTACATTTTTTGGGATCCATTTGTTATATACAGTTAAATTTAAAGCAACCAAGGTTGCCTTTATACCTTTAATGTTCAAAATTTTTGTTTAAAAATTCTTTACTGACTATAAAAGCTAGTAGAATAATAGCTATATAAAATATAAATTATTACTTAAAAAAATACTATTAAAATTTGCACCATAAATATTTACATTTATGAGTATACACTTTTACATATATGTTTACTTCACACTACCTACATGTTTGAAATTGCAAATACAGGTACATCTAAATTTATATTATATATATATTTGCTACTAAATAAATTAAAAAAGTTCTTATACGCTGAAAATATTTAGTTTATCCTCGGAAAAAGTAAAAAATAACAATATCAACAAAAATTGTTTATATGGTTCTGATTTTTCACACAGAAAAATAGTATGTTATACATAAAAAAAAATTTTGTATACTTCATTCAATTTGAAATTTTATGCCATAAGGAACTTTAATTGAAATTCGAATCAAATAATAATATTTATTAATTTTTTATTTACATGCTTAAAAAACAAATTAAAAATTAAAATTCATACTATTCTTGGAAAATAAAAAAAACTACATTCATTATATTTCAAATTTTGTAATAGCTAAATTTTAGATTATTTCAAATTTCAATTTATTTTTAAATACAGTATACTTTTAGGAGCTTTATATCTAACTTGAAAATAAAAAAATAATTGAAATGTAATTTTTTCTTGGCTATCTAATAATAAAAAGATCAATAAAAATATGAAAACATGTTTATTTTCTGAGGTTGAAATAATAAATTAATAGTGAAACAACCCAATTACGCTTTAATAGCTATATAATAATCGAGAAATCTGAAATGAATGAAAAAATAAAAAAATTCTTTACTCTTTATATATTTACTAGTAAAATATTGTTATTAGATTTTGGATAATTTATTTCTTTATCTGTGAAATACATTCTCTAGCATATCCTAAAAAATCTTTGATAATACAGTAATGTAATAGTTTGATAAAGTTCACAAATTTTTAATAAGCTATAAGTCAAATAAATTACCAGTAATTTAAATGAATCATTAGAAAGCTAGAATTAATAATTCGAATATAACAACCCAATTTCAATAAGAACTAGATGATTTTCAGGAAATTATGATTTAAAAGTAATATTTTGAAGTCTTTTTGATAGCATTAAGGATATTATTTTATTATCGTCATAATACTTTAGTTTGTTTCAAAAATATTGCATGATAACCAATTTTTTTACTTTTTAGTTTTTAATGGCACTATTTTTTAGGCGTTTCCCTTTAATGTATAATATCAACTTATTGAAATCAGAAAATCAGAAAAAAATCCTTGTTTCTTTAGCCATAAAATATTAATTGATATTCTACAAAAAAAAAGTAAGCATAATTATAATTTATCCATAAATGCTTGAAACTTTTTTGGTACAGCTATTAATTTATTGCTACATATTTTAACGCTATTTTTTAATTAACCTAGTATATTAATCTAAATCTAAAAATATAACTAAACACATATAATTAAATTATAAAAAAAAAACCAAACTGTTTATCTGCAGCTCAATTTTATTTTATAATTTAAATAAAAAATTTATTTCTTTTATCTATAAAAAAATATAAAAAATTTTATAATTCTAGATAAATGATAAAATTCGCAAAAAATCAGGCAGATATTCAAATTGATTCTACGAAAAAATTAAACCGTACTCATAAATATCAAATATAAACTAAAATAAATTATTTTTTACAATAATTTTAAATATAAGAATCGCCTTCAAAAATCACAAAACTAAATAAATGAATATTATTCTAAAAATTTACGTATTAAATTGATGATAGTTAAATTTTCCGTATTCAGACTTATTTAAAACTGTTCCTGTACATTGACAATTTTTCCATGCTTCTCCCTATATAGGAATAGGCTTTTTTTGAAAATCAGATTCCGATTCCACCCAGAAATAGGTCGTATTATATGTATTTTTATCGACTGACATTAAAATCGATTCGCCATTATTCAATGACAAAATACCTCTACTGTCGTTCGCAGAACTTATTCAAACAGTATATGTTTTTCCTGAGTTGTTGAAAAGTTCAGATTTTATAGGAAATTTATTTAATATTTTCATTTTGCTGGGCGATATATTTGATATTTGAGATGGTTTGTATATAAAGTCAAGTGTAAATACTGTAAGAATAATAATTTTTCAGCTAGTATTGAAGGTGATTAGAATTTATTATTTTAAATCATATTTGTAACGCCTTTGTCGTTTGTGCCATACTCGATTGCAATCTTTAATCTATCTTTATCTAAAGGTGATATAGCTGTGCCGTTTAAATATTCATTTGAAAATCTCTGGTCGCCAACATAAAAGTAATCTTATTGTAATTTTCGGTGAATATATATATTTTAATATATTTCGGTTCCTCTATTCTTGGCCAATTCTTAAATATTTTATAAAAATTTCTTTTTTGTAAGTAAATTATTTCTGTATTCATGTCGACAATCTGGTCTCTTGAATTTATATTATGATCGCCTTTTATTTTTTCATAAAAAAATTTCATATTATACATAACAACCTCATTATTAAAACCAACTTCGAAAGTTATAGCTATAATAAACACTGTCAAATATAATAAAAGAAAGATTTTCAATAACTGGTCATATTTTAAAAAATTATCCTTATTAAATACTATTGGTAATATCTATAATGATAAAAATATAACTATTCAAATAATATATAATATGATAATAAAAATTATTATTAAAGGTAGATTTTAAAATATCTATTAGTTCAAAAATAGTATATAGGATATTTAATTTTTATAAATAGTATAATATCTTATATTTTAAGTCGTGCACAATTATTCTTACCTTTGTTTTATAAATTTTAATTAAAAGGCTTGAGACTTATAATGAATAAGTACACCAATATTTAAATAAAAAAGTACGAAAAAAAATATTTAATAAAATATTGGGTATATGATATTATTAAAATTATATACCAGGATGCATTATGCAAGCTGTATTCTATCAATTTTGAGTATTAACTCTATTAACGCACAAGTTAATTTAATTTCTAGAATTAGATTTATTTTTCTATTCCACTTTATTTTTAGCGAATAATAACTGGTTTCTAATAATAGCTGTATTATTTAAACTATAGCCCTGATACATACATAGAATAATCCATTTCTTGATCGATAAGTGAATTTTTCGAAAAAAAATATGTTTTAATGATAATTTCGTTAACTATTAATTAGAATATAAAAAAATCGGTATATTTTTAATCATAAATATTCAAAAAAAATAATTTCTAGTATAAATTTGCACTAATTTATTTATCTGAAAAAAATCAAAACTCAAGGCAAAAATAATTTAAAAAATTTTTTATATTTTTATTATAAATATCTAATAAAATAAGATCGATCAAATGAGTTTAAAAAATATCTTCTTTTATAATATACTATGATTAGTCACATAAACACTTGAAGAAAAAAGTTACAAAAATTGTAAAATTAAAATCAAGAGTTTATTCATTTAATTAACAAGTATTGACGAAAAAAAGCATAGGTTACTAAAGAAAAATAAATAATATATCAATAATTCAGAAATAAATGATTTTAGAAAAACAGGATTATATATTTTTTAAATTTTGAATCTAACATAATGATATTGAATAAAAAAAATGATATTTAATAGAATTAGCTCCAATAATACAATTTATAAAACTTATTTTTTGAAAGAAAAATATATATAAAATTTTCATTCTTATTACTTGATCTTTATATTAGAAATTAATTCTTTTTGAAAAAAATATAATTAATTGATTATAGAAATCTATTAGTTATATTAAATTAATGAAGTTTGTGCGACCTTAACAATAATCCATTTAATTCATTACTATGAATTAGATGTAAATAGATATTTTTTCTTATATTCTTTCCTTAATTTCATAATTAAATGTATAATTTTTTTTGTAATATATAAGCATGGTTATAAAGAAATCTGAACTAAAATTATTATTCAAATTATATATTCCTTTAACTACAATAAGTAATAAGTTCAAAATTAATTATGGAATAGAGATATTAAATATATAATAAAGAGTAAATAAAACAAAAAATTAAATGGTAATATATTTTGTAAATCAATCATACTTCGAATTATTAAATGTCATGTTGTGTTTTTTGAAAGAAAAATATTCCATTTGACTAATATTCAAAGTTAAGCTTATCGAAGTATTCCCAATACTCCACCTAGAACTTTAAAATTTGGTTATAGGGTTTTTTTCTTCAATTGAATTAAAGTTTTTTTTTCTTTCTTCTTTATTTGTTACTTATAAGATATAAAAAAACTTGTTTTGACTGATTTAAATAATTTTTATTTTATATGTATTCAAAAAAACTTCATAAATTTTCATTTTGGGCTTAAATTTTACTTTTTATATAGCTCATTTCTTCTTCACTGATGATAAGAGTAATAAAATTTTTTTTCTTGTAGCGATAAAATAAATAAATAGAATAAAAAGGTTAATAAATTTTTTGAATAAAAAAGAGGTAAATTATAAATGTGAATATATATTAATAAATTTTTCAAATCGTCAAAATCCACAAAGAGGAATTATTATTTACTATATTAACCTACAACAGTATTAAATATTTTGTAAAAAAACTGGTTTAATCGTCTCTTTGATTAGTTTGTTTTTTGTATAAGATTGAATATTGATTTCCCAAATTTTTCTCATTGAAAATCTCACTATCACCTAACTGCAGATCTTATATAGGAATATCACTTTTTTTTTACGCAATCAGCCTGATTCACTGGGATTTACCCTTGGCCATCTGTGAGCTTCCTGTTTCCAAAGATCGATAATAGGATATTCTGGGGAATATTTTTCTTGAACAAATACACAACTTTGCAAAAATTCTTGGTGAAAATCCTCGAAAAGGCTGTAATTTCGGTTATTAATATTAAAAGAGCCTTAGATACTCGTGATGAGTTTTTTTTTAAAAAATCCTTCTTGGATAAAAAGATTCGCGAAAAATAAAAATCATATTGTGCGCATTTAACAGTAGAATTAGTAAAATTTGCGAAAAATAAAAAAATTAAAGTCATAATTCTAAGAGAGTTTGATTTGAATCTCCAATACTAAAAAAATTGCAGAAAATTAGAATTTTTCTTTTATGTATTTACAGCTTACATAAAGAATAATCAAAATCAATATTTTCACTATACGAAAAAATTTCAAAGAATATAATTTTGTCAATTTTAGTCTTTCAGATCATTATATTTCTAGAAGAGCTCTATAAAATACAATTATATATTATAAAGCAATTTTTTTATTTATTTTTTATTTATATTTAAATCTCATTAAACTAATAAATAAAAAACGAAACGAGTTAATTGCACAAAAGAGTTCATATCAGTTTTTAGAGTTTTTTGTTCGTAAGTTAAAAAATAAAAAATAAGATTTAATTAATAAAGTAAAATTTACCTATGTGTTTAAAAATAAAAAAATTAATTTATCCTAAATTTTGCTTTTTAGATTCAATTATATACTTTTTCCAGAAAAAATTTTATAACTCAAAATCCCACACTTAATTTTAGAATTAATCAAGATAAATAATATAGGCGATAAAGTTTTAATACACATTATAATACAAAAAGAGTCGTCTTTTTGATTAAATCATGTAGTTTTATATTTATTTCGCAAATACTAAAGTGATATTTTTTATTTTGATAAAAGTAATTTAATTATAGTATTATGCTTTTTTTATCAAGTTATTAAGCGTAATACCTAAATTTGTAAAAGTTTAACAAAGTACTTTGGCTTTTTTTTTTGAATATTTTATAATATCATGATATGGATGAAAATCTCATCTAATTTTTTAATTTATAATTTCTACTCTAAGCTTATTCTCATAGGATTGATAAAAAATAGCTTGACCTTTTTCTATAAGATTGCGTTCTTTACCCTATCTTGAAATTAGGTTAGTTATAGTTTGAATTTCCTAGTATTTTTCATCATTTTTGCATAAATAATTTTCATTTTTACTCAAAAAGACCACAAAATTCATCTTCAACAGAATTTTTCCCAATAAGAGGATTATTTATATAATACAATTTTATTTTTAGTACCCAATTCTTTACCGATATTTAGGCGATCTTTTTTTAGATTCGAAATCATAGTGCTTATTTATACAAAGTTATTGCTGCATATCCATGGCATTATTTTTTTCCAGACACCTCTTAAGCATGACGCTGATACTAGTTCCCAGGATTCTGTGATAATTTCTTTCGAATTGAATGTGTTATAATTTTTCTAAAAATCTGATACTGTATTATTTCTATTTCTTACTGAGTCATTCATTTTTTCAAAAGTTATTTTTAGATGGTATGCTTTAATTGTCGAAATAACTCCTTGGTCTATAGGTTGGGTCAAAGAAGCTCTATTTGGAGGAATGAAAATAAAACCAATTTCTTTTACTAGAATAGAAAAACAATTAGTGTACTGATGCATTGAACATTAAAAGTAATATTTTCAAGATAATATTCGTCTTTGAACAATAATATTTTAGCACATTTTCGAGATCATTCTTAAATTACTATCTGAAAATGTAATTTTTCATTAACTTTTTTTTGAATACCTCTAAATTGCTTTGAAAATATTTTTTTGTCGCATATTTTTAAATCTAAAGTGGTTTCAAAACTGTTTATTATAATTAGATTTAATTTATATTATCCTGTTGAATTTGATTCTAGGATCAATTGGATATATTTTTTTATAGATTTAAGCCAAGAAAAATGTTAATTATTATAAGGAAAAGTACACTCTTTTCGAAATAAATATCCAATAAAGATAATTTTTGTCGATATTAAATAGCTATAATAAAAACAATTTAAATTAGAAATTTTAATTTTAATATTAATAATTTACCTGGAATGTTAAATTATCTCGATTCTTAATTGTTCTACTAGATTATTAGGAAAATCGCTTGCTGCTTTACGATCACTCTATACTTTTTCTTAATTTTTTATTATGAAGGCCTTACCTTTGTTTAAAAATTTTAAACCACTCATTACTTGCAGAGAAGAAGTATTATCTTTTCTTGCGAAGCTTATTTAATATCCTGAAATTTTCATAGTGCTTTTTGAAATATAGATAGTATTCTAGCCGCGAAATCTTTTCTCAAATTTAAGTCTATCCATTCATTTTAGTTTTTCTTCAATTTTAGAGATAAACTCATTTCTTTTATAAAAAGTCTTATCTTTACTATACATAGACGCAATCACGTCTATTCCCCTAATATTTATTGGTTTTTATTAATAAAACTTATAGTACCTTTACTGATTCCTTTTTTTTTTTTTTTTTTTGGAAGTTTGGTTAATCTATTTTCGATTTGAAGTGTGTCAATAAATTCTATCTTTTCAGATTTTGACATAGAGTTCTCTTTTTTCAAAGAGATTTCCATTTTCAATACTTTAAAAAGTGTAAACAACTTATACAATATAATTTTATTGTAAATAAAAGTATAAAATAAAGCTAGGATTACACCTCAATATACTTTTTTTTTTTAAAAATTGACTGAACCAAATTAAAGTTATTTTTAGCGCCAATTCATAAAATCTCCATCGTATTATCATTATATCATAATTTTAGTTTTAGCAATTTATTTAGCAAAATAATCTTGATTCACGGAAATAAAAAAATCACATTGAATAAAAAATAGCAAATTTTGAATTTTCGATAAAAAAAAGCTCTCGAATACGGAGGGTTTCCTGTATTATAAGTTATTCTTAAGTTTTTAATTATTCGACCTTTATTATTTATAGAATTCTGCACTGATGTAAAAATTATAAATATTCTTATATTCACCCAGTTTTCTGATTTCATATCAGACAAAAAAAAAATTCTTACCTCTTCTATCATATTTTTCAGTAAAGTTTTTGTTTTTAGTTTTATATTTTAGTTTAATAAATATTATCTAGGGTAACACCCGGATTAACTTTTTTTGTTTTATATTTCTTAATCTATCTCTTTAATCTTTCCATTCCTGAAATTGAGGTACTTATTAATTGTAGCGCTCTGTTTTCATCTGCGATGGCAAATTTAAATATATACGTTATCATGATTATATTTATAAACAATTATTTTAGTTTAAAAGAATATTTTTTCTATTTTTATGTATAACGATAAAAAATAAAAATTATAGAAATTTAAATATAAAGTGTTTAAAATCTTTCATTTATAAAAAAATTTAATCTCCACCTTTTATTTATACAATTTTTTTATCGTTTTTATGGTAAAATCTTATAGTTAATGAGTCAAGGAAAAACATTTGAATTAACTAATTTGAAGGGTATAAACAGGTATTGGTAATTTGATAGAGCTTGAAATTGAAATTGAAATTGAAATTGAAATTGAAATTGAAATTGAAATTTAATATTGTATTATCTTATTTAAAATTTTCAGTCGTTATAGATGGATGTGATGAATTATTTTCAATCACATATCTGAAATTATCGACAAAATACCTTTACAAAAATAGTTCTTGAAATATGCTTTCACTTTCAAGCTCTTATTAATATCTATTTTTTACACTAAACATTTTTATTTTATAAAAATATTAGCTAAGCTGATCACAGAAAAGTAATAAGATTTCTTATTTATTAAAACTTGAACACATGAAGTTTAAATAAATGAGTTGATATTTAAAATGTGTTTTTTTTTAAATATGTCTGATTCTGGTATAAAATTATTATTAATATCTGGAAATATAGCTCGTATTTTAAATTTTTGATAAAATGCATTTTACAGCTTTAAGTATTTTTAGTATCTCATTTTTATTATTCCATCTAATTTAGATATTAATTTATTCTTATATTAGATAATAAACATATATAAAAGCTCAATTCAACTAACATATTGACATTTTTTATTTGAAAGTATATTTCTCGTTTTAATATTAAAAGCGATATAGAAAAATAATAAAACTAAATATACTTATTCTATTTTTAGAATTATGACTTGAATTAATAATTTTAAAGTATTTATAATAAAAAAATTTAGTATGTTTGCACAAGATAGTGAAAAACATAAATATGTTCTTACCTCTGATTCGTAATTTATTATATAAAACAGCTTTGATTCTAAAAGTTAATAAACAATATCAAAATTTTTGAGATTTATTATACTGCTCAGTACTCGCAACTGTGATTTTGGTACGTGATAAAATTTCAGTGGCAGAGGTGATGTCACGTTTATAAGTATCATTTTCCGAGATAATATTAGATATCATTATATTTTACTGATGATTGTTATAAATGGTTTTAATAGGTTTTTTGGATTGATTCTTTTTAATAAAGTAAACCACTTGATAAGTGCTTAAATGCTAGGTATTAAAGTTTGAAAAAAATTTTAATAAGTGGGTTTTTATTTAGTTTTTTTAGTCAATTTATATTATTTATTTAGAGTATAATATTTTAGAGAAATAAAGGTAATATATTGATGAAAGAAAAATTTACGAGTTTAAAAAAATAATACTTAAAAAATAAAAAATGGCTATTATTTATTTTCTCCCCTTACTTATTCAACATGATTTAATAGCATTGAGATTTTGTTCATACTTCTTAAAATTTAGACTATTTATATAAAAAAAATTCGACAGCTCCAAAAAAAAATACTGTATTGTATCTCGTGATTAGATTTTAAATGTAGCATTCTATAGGATTAAACTCAGGCTTATGGTAGAATATTTAATCAAAATAAAGATTCGATTTTTTTTTGTTCTAGCTTATTTTTTATCAGCTACAGTATTATTTATTATCGTCAAATATGTTATAGATAGATTTTTTGAATAGTGTTAAAATCGACTTCTATTTAGTTACATTTATATAGCTGAAAATCTAAAAATTTATCTCCCTGTATTAAATTATTATTAATTAGAATAAATTTTAATCTCTATTAATTATAAATGATCGATTTTTACAAAAATTTTATTCTGAAGAATATAAAACTGAATGATAAAGAATATTAACATCTTACAGATGACTTATGCAAATATACATAAATAATTTGCTATTGATGTTTATAGTGGAGAAAAAAATGTTTTCATAATGCATTACCCTGAAAATATGTCGTAGATAATTACTAAAACTACCATTATTTACGATTAAGGATTTTAATTTAGATAAACAAAATTAGAAAATATAAAAAATAAGATGAAAAAAGATAACCACTGATAGTAATAATTTTCATTATATATTTTCTAGCTTTTAAAAAACTAGAACTTTAATTCTTAAGTCAAATATAAATTTATAACAATAAGATATAGGGAACTAAGAATCATAAATTTAAATAATAACATAATATAGCTTTTATTTCGACTATGAATTCTAATTTCAATACTTTTAACTCAAACAAAATTATAATCTCTTTTATAAATTTATAAGAAAAGAGTCTTAATTATAAAATTTCTGTTTTTTGCTTATTCTCTAAAAGTGCCCATTATCCTTGGCTAATTTATAAGATAGGGTTTATATCGTTCCTCTTTTCATTTTTAAGCAGAAATTTGTATATACTTCTATTTACACACTTAGAAAAATTTTTTAAATCGTAATACTTTTGTTTTCTTTGTATAAATTTCTTATTATTTCAGGATGAATTTTTAATTCTTTATAAAATCAAATAAAGCCATCTTGGACGATTTATTGCTAATATTCAGCATTAGTTTTTCTTTAGATTTTCTTTTAGTCGCTAAATGTAGATAAGTCACATCATTTTTTTTATTTTTTTTTATGTGAATTCCGATAAATAATTAATAGTCCTTAATTTTATCAAGAGAATTGATATCTATAAATTTTCATCATATTAAAAGTTTGATTTTATCAAAAATTTGATAATAAAGTAGATTCTCACAAAGAAAATCGATGTTAATAGATAAAATAAATTATAAAAAAGTTTAAATTTCATATATATTTCTTATCAAACAGGCTTGTTAATATGTAATATTTGTTCACTACCACAAATATTATTTAATTTCACTAAGGTTAGATATTAATAAATATTAGCTTTTATAATGGATAAATTAAAAATGATGATACGATTATTAAAGAGGTTTTGAATTAAAAAATTCTATACAATAAAATGAACCTAAAATTTTTTACTATAATTATTAATTTTTGATTTTTAGTTATATATTT
Organism: Smittium culicis; assembly: GCA_001970855.1. Taxonomy (NCBI): domain Eukaryota; kingdom Fungi; phylum Kickxellomycota; class Harpellomycetes; order Harpellales; family Legeriomycetaceae; genus Smittium; species Smittium culicis. The sequence continues at coordinate 6,390 of LSSN01005835.1, read as the reverse complement.
TTAGGGGTTTCACGGTGTCGAAATGTCTTCTCGAGCATTTTTATTCCGTCATGAGAAGATTAAGTTTTTTCTGCGGGACTTATAACAGCAGCTTGAAGTTTCTTACTAGTTTCGGAAGGCATTGCGAGTCGATAGTTATAGTAATTTGTATTTAATAAAATTTTTTATAATCTATTTCTAAACTGGTTTTTTTATTTTATTTTATTTTTAGTTTTTATAAACTTTAATTTTTCTTTTATTAAAATTTAGATGAAATAATAATTAGAAAATGTAATGATATCAATAAAAGGATTAAAATTTCACTCTAGTATTGTTAAAGAATTAATATCTTTTTTTTATATTATTTTATAAAATTTATTAGGTACAATAGTTTTGAAAAAAATACTGTTTGACGAGTTTATTTAATACAAGTTATTAATTAATTTTTAAATTATGAGCGGATCGTAATTTTTTCAAAGCACTGATAATATTTTAGGAGTTTTATAATGAGTCTTGGTGTCATTAGGGGTAGGGGTTGGGAAATTAATCATGAGTGCAGTGCACGAAAATGTATATGATAGTTTTTTTTTTGTAAAATAAAACGTTAGTTTATCACTTTTAATTAATTCTCTTAGTGTCTTTAAAGCATTTCAGAACTTTTTAGTTTTTTTTGTTAAATAAAAGGTTGGTTTATCAATTATAATAAACTCTCTGTGTGGCTTAGAAATATTCTAATTTATTTTTAGTTTCTTTGGAAAATACAATCGCAAAACAAAGGTATTGATGGTATAGATAAATAAAGACGATAATAGTTCCATATGGTGACGATATGTTAAATCACTATCAGAGCTTCCACATATATGATTTAAGCTGCTATATAGAGTAATTTATCAATATTGTCATAACTTTATTTAATGATAATTATATTTTGTTTTTTAATTAATAAATATATTTATATTGGTCATTAATAATAAATTAATAAAAAAAAGATTAAATAAACTTTAAAATTAAAACTTTCATATTTAATAATTCAAACAATTCGCATTATTTTGATAATAAAAATAGTACTAAATTAAATTTTGAATATTAAAGCGTTTGTACTAACCAATTAATTTCAGAGGATTTCATTTCTTATATACTGTTGAAAATTTACAACTATGAATTAGAATATTTATAGTGTTATATTAATTAAAAAATTTCCTACAATATATCACACAAACAAAAATTAATAAATAAATAAGGGTAATAAGGTTGATATCGATTAATGTGTCATCTATTGCATATTTAACCAAAGTTTATATACTACATATGGCTATTTTATGTGTATAAAATGATTTATTCTTATCTTGAACAACGTAAATATATTTTGATTCATGTAAAAATTTTTATTCTCAGTTTAAATAAATATAATAAATATAATAAAGAAACACGTTGCTTTTTCAAATAGATAGGTCGTTTATTTCATTTATTTAACCTAGATTTTACGAATAGAATAGGATTTATTATTAGCTTTTTTTTAAATATCAATATTTAATGATATGGGAAAATTTATAAATTATTATGCATTCAAAGAACATTCTTTAATGATAATATGATGTTAGTGAATGTCTCCTTTTCCCTCTAAAAAATTGGCGTAAAGCGCCAAAATCGAATATATTTTCATGATACAGAATTTCGGGAAATATAATTTATATTTTTAAAAAATATATGCAGTTGAGGCTTAAATTTTAGATAAATATGTACAAATGATTCAATATATAGTATTGACGCTTTAATAATCAGATATAAAATTTTTTTAATACAAATAATATCTCTATTGAGGCTGAATATATTAGTTTTAAAAAATCGTATTTAAAAACTGTCAAGTATTATAACCATATAATTATCTAGAAAAAGAAAGCTAAAAAAATATTTGTGATTTCTAATTTCATTTTAAAACATGAAACTTTTCTTAGGTATATTTTCATTTCGGGAGTAATTATGATAAAATAGTAAATTATTTAAAATACATAAATATGTTGATGGGTATATGTCAAATAGTTTAGGAAAAAAATACACAATTAAAGTACCATATTATCAAAAAAAAAAAAAAAAAGCATATTCAATGAATTACATATCAGCAAACAGATTATTGATGGGATTTTTTGGATTCGGAATAGGATGTTCTCTGGTGATGCTAATTATATCTGCGCTTTTGAGAATTTGGTTCAGGAAAGTGAACATGGGAACCCAAGTTCATCACTCGATATATATATCAGTTTGCGATATAGGAACATCAGTAATATTCTTCTTGTATTTTGGTAGTGGCGAAGAGACTAAAAGCGAATTTTACAAAATTCTCACAGTTTTTTTTATATTTTTATTTCAAGATTTAAGTTTGTTTTTAATAACGGCGATATCTGTTAATTTGCAAAGGGTTTTCATTCTCAAGAAGGACTCGTTTCATAGCAGCTATAGTTTTATATTTCCAGGAAGCTTATTGTTATCATTTTTTCTTACGTATCCACTGTTACTTGGAGCCATGGAGTACAAAATAGGCAGCGATGGATGTAAAAAAATATATATTATCTTTGCAAATATGAACAGCACTTATTACTACGAGATATTTTTTAAAATAGTACCATATGTAATTTGTATTATTTACTGTTTTCTTGTGATAATACAGCTACTTGCGAGGATAGTATATAAAGACTCTTGCGATTCAACTATTGGATTTATAAAATTCCATATCATTATTAAGTTCATATTAATGCTAAATTTTGCAAAGACGTTTTACATAAAGATTAAACGCTGTATTTTTTCTTTATTTATAAAAAGCAATGAAAACACAACTAATTTTTACGAAGAAGAAATAATTAATGATAGTATTACAAATAATTCTGAATCATCGGATGACTGTAGTATCAATATCTCATGCGCAGAATCAAGTAGAGACGTGGAAAGAATTTCAACAACAATTCTTCAAAGTCCTAGGATATATAAAAATGACTACAAAATTATGGTTATGAGGTTATCAGTTTTCCCTATTTTCTTGATAATAACACAGGTGTGGATACGATACGATATGATATTCAATGGAGTACGAGTAAAGTTTCTTGAAGGCGAGCATGAAATCAATTCATATTCATATCTTTATCCTGTGGTTATATATATTCTTTTTTCTTTGCAAGGGCCTCTCAATTTAGCCGCGTTTTTAGCTAACCCGTCAGTTTTGGCGTCTATAAAAATTATTCTCCGCCAAATTTTCCATTCCGATTTAGGTTCAAATAGAGTAGAAAATAACGATTTTGATTTTCAATTTGAATCAGAGTGATTATACACAATCGTATCACTTCCACTTCGAAAAGACTTTGGTCTCATTTTGATATTTTCAGATAATTTAAGGATAATTGCTGCGCTTAAAAATAAACTAAAATTCTATGAAAACATTGTAGTAGTGTTTTCTAGTGCAAAAGAAAAATTTTTTTATTTAATATTTGAGTATATGGTTTATATAAATACATAAAATAATTTAATACCGTAACAAAAATATTTATATAATTAATATAATTTATTATTTTGCATGATTTTATTTTCTTTGTATGATTTTATTATTTTGTGAACTGTCCAAAATCCATTCGATACCATAAGCGAATGTTTAATCCTATTAGATAATGTTGGAAGATATAAATTTTATATATAGAGAAAATAACCATTTTGTGATCGTAAATAAATAAACGCTATGCTACACAGAATATACCTTCTATATTAGAAAAATAAATAAGCGGTTTTATCATAATTTTCAATAACGAAAATGTTAAAAACATGTAAAAATTTTTACTGCTGTGACTTTTTTTTATTTTTAAATACCGATCTATAGGCTCTTCTCTCCCTTTTTATTTTTTTTTTGAGTTTTAAAGATTAGGGTAATACCTGTACTCGTTTTTCTGTAACCAAGCTTATTTATCATATATAAATGGATATTGGGTATTTATTTTTAACGAGATTACTCAAAAAATGATATATTCACGGCATCTTAACTAGCTGAATATTCAAGTTCAAGTTAGATAATTTGAAGATTATATTAAGGAGTCGAACTTTTTTTAGATAAAAATTTTACCTGCTAACCAGTTTAAATTTGGGGATTCAAAACGTATAAGAGAATAGCATTAAAAAGAATTACTGGTGCAACCAAGACTTATATTAAATTCATGTTTTTAATTGAGATCACTTTGGAGAATAAAAGTTGTGCCCTTCGAAATTAACTCGCAAATAAGAGTTTACAAGATATAAAGGTAAGAATTAAAGATTTTTTATATTTTATTTTTATAGTAATAGAATTAAATCTACAAATAAAAATAAAAATGTAAGAATGAGGTTAATTATGTCACTTTAAATATATAAACTGTGATGGTTAAATGTATATTTTTTTTACTAAGGATATAAATATTTAATGAAGAATAATTCAAAGTACGAATTTTTTTTTTTTAAATTTTTTTTAAAGCCTAGTAGAGTTAGATTTTAAAACAGGACCGATGTAGTTGTTATAAAAGTCGGCTCTAATTTTGTCACCAGTAATGTCGCGATTAACAGGTTCGTTTAGTGCGCGTTTGATAAGGTCTTCGTAAACAAACCCGTCGCTTTTACCCAAACTAGAGTTTAGTTTTTCTTCAGGGACGGCAAGAGAGTCGACTAGAGGAACGGCTTGAACGCGAGCTGCTTTGATTAAGGATATGTATTCAGATTGTAGGCTGGTTATTTGTTTGTGAGACATGGAGGCATCGCCAGTGAATTCGTACAGATCCGAGGAATTTTTAGTTAGAAGATCAAGAGCAGTGATGTTGAATAAAGTAGTGAGGATTGGAGCCAAGTTCGAAGAGGCAGGGAGTTTTTCGAGGTGGCGGGAATGGTAGAGGCAAACGATGTATTCAGCGTGAGCGGATGAGATTGCTTGGCTTTCGATTGAGGAATCGTCCATAGTTACGGAGTTTGATTGGATTTTTGCAGCTAAATTAGCGACTTTGGTGACGAATCTGTAGCTTAACAAGTCGAGCAACATGGATCGGGAGGTAGAAATTTCAGAAGCAGATTTATTTCTCCAAGAAAAGAAACCAGATCTGCTAGCAGATGATGAAGGTGCTAAAAAGCGGGAAATTGCGTTTGTAGTATCGTTAGATTCGACGGATTTTAGGAGTTTGATGTCAATAGCAGATTTGACCAAGTAGCTTGCGACTTGTTTGGCGAGCATGTAATTATCGCCTTCAACGATCATAGTTGGATAAATGTTGGCGAAGAATTCGTTGAGTCCAGAGAACTGAGAAAATCCGTGTCCACCACAGCAGTGTCTACAGGTATCGACACCATAGACGCAAGTGTCTGAGGTCCATCTCTTGAGGCCACAGCTGACAGCGTGCATTTCCTTTAACGAGCTGAAATCGCCGTTGCTGATAGCTGAAGCGGTCTTTTCGTATTGTGAGTAAAACTCGTGAGACATACCAATCATAGCATAAGTTTTAGCAAGAATGGGGATTAGACGATACTGGACAATTGGGTAGTCCAAAACAGGGGTTTCTGGTTGACCAGGGCTGCCGAACTGGCGGCGCATGGAGGAGTATCTGATAGCAATGGTGATGGCTTTAGCGAGGTATCTGCCAGTGTCGCTGGTGATATTAGCGCGAACGAGGACCATAGTTCCGTAAGTGACTCTTGGGTCGATGTTTTGGGGCTTTGATACTATTCTGTTTCTTGAGACAGAGATGTACTTTTGCAAGAGGTTGAATCTGGGCACGCGGACTTTGTCGAGGTTGAGGAAGCCATTGTCCATAGTATTATAGCCCATTTTAGGGCCAATATCACCGACATTGACTCCGGGCAGAGGTTTGTGGTCGACTAAAGATCGAATAGGGACAATGATCGGAAAGAGGCCGATATGTTTACCTTTAACAAAGACTTGAGCCATGACACAGGCATGGGTACTGGAGATTCCCAAAGATCCTATCCACCATTTAGTTGAAGTGAGGGTTGGTGAATTGACTTCAAATTCGTCAGTTTCTTCAATGAAGGTGGCAGTTGTTTCGATGTTTCTTATATTTGAGCCATGGCCGACTTCAGTTTGGGCATAACATCCGATGATTCTATAGTCGAGAGCAGGTTTCAAGAAGGCTTCTCTTTGTTCGTCATTACACTGTTGCTCGAGCGTGGGGATGAACATAGCTCTAGTCAAGTCAAACTATTTGCAGGAAAAATAAAAAAATATATTGTTAAAAATAATGAAAATAGGTTTAATGGGCGGGAGTGAAGGAGTTTAAATTCAATAATATAGGAAGGAGGATGGAGGGGAGTGTGGAATAAGGTGATAGTGCTTACAGGCGTGGAATTATCGAGAATTTCTACGATAGTGGTAATATCATTACTATCTATTTCACCTTTTCT
>LSSN01005834.1:0-28659 GCA_001970855.1 Smittium culicis | reverse complement strand
ATGTACGAAATAGATTCTTTGCTGCACTTGTCTTCGAATGGATACTTTTCAGTTGTTGTTGCTGAAGTTGGTCCGGTATTAGTTGGTGATCCGGTATTAGTTGCTGGTATACTTCCTGTAGACGAACTATTCTTTGGTCCAATAATTTTACAGAATAGTAAAATGTCGCGATATTTTTTATATTCTTCGTACATTCGCTTGGTTCTAGCTGCGAGTTTTGATGTCACATTTGATCCTCTTTGCTCTCTTTTAAACATTCTTTCCAGTAAGGCGAGCAATCTGATATTTCTTGTACCGATCTTTCTAAATATGTACGAAATAGATTCTTTGCTACACTTGTCTTGGAATGGATATTCGCTAGTAGTAGTTGACGAGTATGATGTTGTAGATTTGGTTGTTGAGCTTATACTTTGAGTGGTCGACGTGATTTTTTGTGATGTGCTTGATGTAGTTATATTATTGATCAATCTACATCGCAATACTTCATCTCTGTATTTTATATAATTGTCAAATAATTTTTGAATATCTGGTGACAAAATAAATTCTTCTGGGTTAGGCCCATATTTTTTTTGATAAAGAGTTTCTAAATATTGTACCTGTTCAATTGTCGTAACTCCTATCTTATTGTAAATTTCAGCAATCTGATTTTCAGTGCAGCTTTCTCTAAATGGTACACTTGAAGTAGAACTGCTTGGTGTAGAGCTAGAAGAGCTATTAGTAGAAGAATCATTTGAAGTTGAACTGCCGGTCGCAGAGCTTGTAGTGCTAGTAGTAGAAGATGCCGTTGAAGTGGTAGTCGATACTCCTTTGTTAATAATTCCACAATCGATAAGAATTTGCCTATACCTTTTATATATAAACAAAGTTCTAAGTAAATTGTGACTTAGTTTGAGGCCTGTGTTTTTTTGAATATATACTATGTTGTAAAGCCTTTCTAATAGCAGCACGTATTGGAGATTGCTGGCGCCTAGTTGCTTAAGTATATATTGTATCGACTCTTGGCTACATTTATCATCGAATGGGTATTTTTTTGTTCTGGTGTGAGGGGGTCTGATTGTTCTGGTGCGAGTGGTTGTAGTGTCGGGCTTAGGCGGGTTTATAGGCTTTACATATCCACAAAAAATCAGAATCGATCTGAATCTGGCATACTTATTGAGCTGCTCCAAAACTTTTTTGTTTTTGGGGTTGCTGGCTATTTGCTGCTGTAGTTTTTTGTTACTGTGTAATATTTCCAAAATACCAAGTTGTTTGTTATTGGTTATTCCTATATTTATGAATATTGCTGCTATTAGTTTTCTATTGCAAATTTTCTGGAAATAGTTACATTTCTTATTGTGTTTGCATGGGCAGGTTTTCTTATGCTTCTTTCTGCATCCGCACCCGCAGTTTTTCCTTCGCTTGCATTTCGTGCAGTTTTTTCTGCGCCTACATTTCGTACACTTTTTTTTGATTGTTTTGATGTATGTGTATCCTGGTAAGCCAAAGTGATTGTTGCCCATCCATGGATGTGGATACAACGGAATTGGGGACATCATAGGTCTATTGCAATTACAGTTCATTGACCCTCTACAGTTTCTTCTATTTCGGCACTTTCTGCAATTCTTTAGCCTATTACGTCTACACTTCTGGCACCTTTTACATTTGCGACATTTCCTACATTTTTTACGTCTACCACGATTACAGCTCTTGCAATTTATTTCTGGACTATTCTCACTTGTTAGAGCGTTAACTAGCTCGTTAATTTCTGCTGTGCCATACTCCTTTGTTTCATTAAACGCTTCTGGCAATGATACTTTTTTTATCCGATCGCTGGCACCTAGAAGCCATTGTTTTTTTGCATCTTCTATATTTACATCGTTCGATTCAAAGGCACTCAGTTGGGCTATGAATAGATAAGATGAAAAACAAATAGCTAAAAAACTAAACGTCTTCAACTTCATCTTATAAAGTTAGACTCGTGTTTTAATGTATTTCTAAGTATAATATGCTCTATATGCTATGCTTTTTATGAATATTTTTGTTATTTTTACCGTATTTTTAATTTTTTTCTATTTATAAAATGTATTATACAATCAGCATACTTTGAAAATATATTATACAAGCAGCATACTTTGAAAATGTATTTATATACCGTTTTATGAGTTTTTTATTATGTTTATAAATTATATTCTCATGAATTATTTGATAGTATAATATCATTGAATGTTCTAAATCTGTGTCTAAATATATTATTCCGTTTATTATTATCGCTTATATTAAATTTATATAGCGCGATCTAGTCCTAGCATGTTGATATTTAATTAAAAAAAGGTCATAATTATTAATTGAATTATAGACTTTTTAATGCAAATTTTAATAAATGTTTGATCTAGATTTATAGCCTTAAAAGGTAATAAAAACACCAATCTAAAAAAATAATTTTAGCGCGTTCTAAATTGACATTACTATTTGAAAATATATGAAAAACAATCTAAAATGTTACATATTAGCTAGAATTACATTTCGTATCTCTCTAGACTTTTTCTATTACTCTAGTTATTAGTGCTGCCCCTAGTAACCCTTTCGTGGGCAGCAGGACATTTTTGGCCCTACAAATATAACCTACTTATTCAATATAAACACTTTAATTCCGAGTTCTGAAGAATTATTGGTATAAAATAGAATATCAACAAATAATAAAAGTTCTTATTAAACACAAAAGAATATATAAATTTGAATTTTTAAAGAGTGTATGATGGGAATTGATTTGTGAAAACTCTTTTTATGCATGTAAAAATATTTATTTTAAGAATTTTTTTAACTGGAAAATTACATTTTATGATTAAGCATGTCTATTATTTCAATCCCTATAATTCAAATAGAACTATTTTATCGAATTTCATTTTTTTAATTATTTCTAAAGATCTTAAATGCACCTATATACTAAATTATAATATTGATTGGAAAGACTTTTTGTATGCCTCAGACAGTTAATCTTTTAAATTTATTATCTTTATTCTGCTGGAATTAATATAACACTTTTTTTTTTTTTTTCACGAGAAATTTATTTATTCACTACTACTAAAATACTCTCCATCTTTTCATCCGCACTTATAAACTCTCTGGAAAATTAATAAACACATACACAGTATATTCTTATCAATAAATAGACCTTTTAATACTAAATTTCCAACTTTATGACCAAATTAGGCAAAATATTTATTAATTTATACATTACCTTCGAAATAATGTTATTTCGAAATTAAAAATAAAAATAAAAGCGACTGATCGTACTATAGCTGTAGCTCAAGTCCAGAATCCTAACCATATCTGGTTCCAGCACCATTACACAAGTGTAAAATATAAAAATAGTTGGTGGATAAAAATTCCCTTTTTTTTTTTGGATGCGCTATTATTGATATCAATTAAAAATTATTTCTGTTATACACTTACATGAAACTATAACAACTAATTTCGAAAATAAAAATAATAGCCATTCCTTCCTCGTAAGTTTTAAAAGAACCTTGTTCACGCTTTTTTACCCTTAACCCTTTTCCGGGCGGTAGACTGTTTTTTATTCTATCAAATTAAGCCAACTGAATACGAAAAAATATTTTAACTCCGAGAATCAATCAATAATTGGTATATTATAGTAAATCAACAAATAAAATTTTTATTTATAAATAATAAATGAATAAATTAATTCATTTTTTTAAAGTGTTGGGCGGGAAAGGGTTAATCAAAAAAAACTTATAATATTAATAAAAAATTTTTAAATTCAAAGTTTGACATGAAACCAGAAAAGTATATAAACCGCGACCCGATACAAAAGAATAGTTATCAAAGAATGGGAAAAGCCAAATAAATAAATGGAATCTAGGCTAAAAAAAAGAATTAATATTTCAATTAAAAGAATTATTTTTTTTTAGTCAACCGCCAATTACAAATTTATCACATTTCATTATTAAATAAACCATTTAAATCAAATTTTAGCTTGTTTATTATTATAGTTAATCTAAATCAATCTATAATCCAAATAATATCCAATGTCAACATGAGCCCTATTAGCAGATTCTCAAAACCGAAAAATTTGGCCGAAGTAGCTGAAACTTATAGATATTTTGTTGACTTTTTATTTGTAATTATTGAATATATTTATTAAAAAGCCTCGTTTATACATATTATAGTATATCGAATATTATCTTTTATTAGTTAGCTTTTATCATAGTCGATTCTTTCTAAAAAACAATATTGTATCGAATTCGATGATTTTGCTTTCACATTATATTTTACTTTTTTTCTTTCTGTTAATCTTGAAGACTTTAATATTACTAGAGGAAAGGTAATGCTTTTGTTTTTATTAAAAAAACATATATTCATTGTTAGCTTTTTTAAAAAGGCAATTCTCTTTATAATAAATAATTATTTATTATTTTACATAATATTTTTTAGAGTAGCTACTAGGCTGATTCTTTCGATAAAACGCTTTATACTATAAATTTATTTGAAAACTCTTGTATATTTACTGTTGATATCGATGAAATTTTAATTCAATATTTATATTAGATTAACGATCCCAATTTCTCAAAAAAATATAAGGCTGTTGGTTTCAGTAAAATATAATTTCAAACAAAAAATCTAAACTACAAAAAAAACCAATATTCAGACATAAACTAAATATTATTTAACCTCTTTTTTTCTATAAATTTTGAATAAGACTAAAATTAAAATTAAAATTATGTGTAAAAAATTAGGAAAATCTCCGAACGCATATACATTCACTACATTTATATTTTACCAAATTGATTCAATAATTTGAGTTTTAAAATATGGCCATATTCATCGAATTATATTCCATTCAAACTAAAACTATAAATTAAAAAATATCTATTTTTATATAGTACTTTTATTTATCAGCTATAAATAAGATAAAAGATATTTAAAAGTTATGCAAACGGTTTTTTTGTATTTATATTAAATTTATAGTAAAGCAAAATAAAAACTAATTTTTTTACCTATTAAATATAAATATAAGCTGCAGATAATTTATAAATTATATATTGTAACTAAATTTCTTATTTATTTTATTTTTCATCTTAATGTTAAGAATTTATAAGCTTATTCATGTTTTATTTATTCCTAAATAAAAAATTATAAAAATTTCCACATAGTACAATTCTCAAAACCAGAAAAAGAAAAAATTAAACAATGTAAAATATAATTAATTTCTTTCTGTTTAATTTATGTCTTTTCAGGCTAAAATAAAAATCAAATTATTATATAATATCCACATTAGGGTAGTCAGATTTTAAAAATTTTTATTTTAATTAAAGTCTTAAAATTCTTTCTATGAATTTCATTATATATCATAATACATAATGACTTGTAAATATATTGTAAAAATTTTATCATAATGCTTTTATTTCTGTGATCTTTGCTTTATATAATATATTTATTTTTCGAAAGTATACATTTTTTTGGTACAATAAATTTTGGTAAATTTTTTAATTTAATTTTTAATATTAATATTTAATTATATTAATTTTTTTTTATAATTCGTTTTTTAAGATTAATGAGTATATATTTAATTTTATACTCTATTAAAATATTAGTAGCTTTTATTCGATTCTGTGCATCTTTAAAGTAACAGTCTAAATTTTCTTTTTCATCACATAATAAAGTGAAAAACAGGATGAGATTATTATATAAATTAAGCTTTATATTGAACTTTACATAAAAAATATTTCTTACAAAAAATCAATATTTTCATCCATCGAATAGATTAAAATATCACATTAAATTATCTAATATACACTAATAAATATTTTCATCAGATTTTTGGGCTATATAAGTAATGTATATTAGTTTCTTTTAATATATCAAATGTTATTTAGGAGAAAATAATAAAAATTTTGGTTTTTTTGGTAACAAAAAAGACATAATATTTTATTGGTGTAAATTTTTCATTTAAAAGTTTTTCGTTTTAACACTTAATCATAGCTTTTTTCCTTTTAATTTTGTTTGAATACACAATTGAAAAAAGAAAAAAGATGAGTTTTTTGTTTACTAAAATTAATATTTCACTTGTTAATAGATAATTTAGTCAAAATTCATAAAAAAACCATTATTCAAATTAATAAATATAAAACATTACGTTGAAGTGATAAAGTTTAACAATTTTCAAATTTTAATTTACATCATTTTTAGAAGATATCATGGCATTCTGAGAGTAATTTTCTGAACTAGAATTTTTATGAATTTACTTTTAAAAAAATTTTTTTTTCCCGTCCAAATCCTGTAACTCATAAATTTTGTATTTTGATAATTTAAATTCATACTTCATGCTCTCAAGGGCTTTCAGGTTTAAATTTTGAAATTTCTTTTAACTATTGTTTAGATTGGATGATAAGTATATATATTATGTGATTTTGCTGTGATTGACAAATAAAAATTAACAAAATCTCGAATCTTTAAATATGTAATATATGAAAAGTTTAGTATATATTTTTTTATGAATTTGAGGCTTGAAAAAATTGAAGCTTATAAGCATAGTAATCAAAAATAATATAAAAATGTCAAGTTAAGGCCGTAATAGATAAATATACAAAATTAATTTTTTTTCATATCACTAAATTTCAAAAATTTCCAAGTTTTCATCAAAATAGTAATTTCATGCCTGATCATATTTGAGGTATATCATATATCAATCTCAGTAATATAAACGATTTATATAAATTAATCCAAATAATTATTATTAACAAAAATTTCGAAATATATATGCAGAAAACTATAGATTACTGTGTGAAGAATATTTTATAAAATCATTTTACCCAATTATATTTCTTTCAAGATATTTTAGACAGATAAATGCGATCTATCAATTTTCAAAATATAAATATTATACTAAAGAGCCAGTTAAATAGGTTTTTGAAATTATAATGTTCATAAAACTTAAAAAAAAATTATATAAATGTAAATACGAAATATTATCAACTTTTTATTGGGTAAACATGCCATAATAAATTTAAACCTGATATATATAAAATAATTTTAGTTATTTAGTCATAACAATCAAATTTTACAATTTTTTTCTATATTTTATTTGAAAAAAAATCTAAATATAACTAAAAAATTCAAAAAAAAAGAGATAATAATAACTTTTTGAAGTTCATCTGATTTATTTTTAATTTTATTTAGTTGTGATTAAATAAAAGATGAAAAATATTATAAAAAGATATTATAAAAATATATAATAAGTAATTTTTAATTTCAGTTTAATAATATATAAATAATGACATCTTATGATCTCAAATGCAGGAATTTTACTAAAAATAAATTTTGCTATAAAATTTTCCACTTTTTATTTTAAAATCAGGAGACAAAATTAAATATCAAAATCTTTTATCGGGATTAGAAGAAAAGAATGATAATTTTTATTACAGATCTAGATAGGTGTATTATTTGTTTCCTGGTTATATTTATCATTAACATTTTCCTGATCCATCTAAATCTATTGTATTGAATTATGAGTCAATAAAATTGTTCTTGATAGAATTTTTTTTACTATAGACATCTTAGAAAATTAATCTTTATAGTTGACCTAAAATTAGCTGATTTGTATTAATTACTTGATTTCTAGTCATTTATAACCTTATATATATTCTGAGGTGTTGGGGGTACCTCGGATTCATGTTTTTTTATTTGGGGCTTATGGTGCGTCAGATTATGTTTCCACGCTTTCAATTATTAATTAATCACTTATGTTGATTTTAGATTATTATTTGAGATTATATATATTTATTTTATTCTAGTAATAGTAAAATCGCTTAAAAAAATATAAAATAATAAAATGAAGAGAAATTTTTTGATTGAATTAATAAGATCGACTTTTATTACCATCTTTCCATGATTGATTTTTTTGTTTCTTAATTCAATTATTCTCTTCCATCACAGCATAGATATTTTTTATAATTCTTAACTCTTTTTATAATTTTATTTATATTTCAGTTTCTTTAGCTACTTGATTTATTACAATATAATTATTTTTTATTAAAATCACTATTTTTATTTGTGAGTAAAATTTTTTACTAAATTTCTTTATAAGCACTTAGTCGCTGTATATTTGTTATGTTATGATGAATAGATTAGATAATAAACACAAAGAGTGGTTAGAAATCACTTTCAAATAAATATATATATTGATTTCATGATTTTACAATTGAATAAAATTATACGTTGGTCGACTCAATAAATTAAACTTTGAGTAACTAAATAAATAATACCATATCAAGGTAAATAATTGTTAAATTTTTTTATACTAACTTTATTCTTATTCTTATTCTTATTAATTGGATAAGCTTTACTTGGTTAAACAGGTTTAAAAGTACAAACACCCCCAATTTAGCTAATTATATATTTTACTTAAAAAAATTGTCTTCTCTAATAAATTAAATAATCTATTTAAAAAAAGCCCCCCCAAATAACACCTGGTTTCTTATTCTATAATTATTTTATATAACTAGACATCAATTAATAACAATTGATTAAAGTTTATATAAATAAAAAAAATTTTTTTTGGGTATATTTATCCTTAAATAATTACTATTATTAATTTAAAATGAAAAAATATTGATAAATTAATAGTGGTTGTAGTCGATGTCATATAAACCAAAAAAAAAAAACTTAAATGTTACCTCAAATTATCGAATTTTTACTTTTTTAAACCATAAATTTTGTACTACATTGAGGTCTATAATTTAAATATATATTTTTTAGGATTATATAAAATTATTAAGGAAATATTAGAATGCTTGTGTAGCACGCGCGATAAATACCGATTGAAATAAAATTCAGGTTATTTTGAATAACTAAAATTATAGTTCGATTTGAACAGCAATGAATATAATAAAAGGCTATATAATGGATTTTAGTTTCAATTATACTATTCAAAATCACTATCTATAATTATACACTGGATATAATAATTAATAAATACCTAGAAATAGCGCAAAAAAAAGGATGAAAATGAATTAAAGCTTGGATAAGATTAAAAAATATGTTTGAAATAAAAATTATAATTAAATAAGATTAAAGAAACATTCTGATATCTATAAGCAGATCAAAGTCCAATCAACTTAACATATATAGATTATAATTAAATTATCTAACAAAAAAATAACATAAGAACTTGTATAATCAAATGATGATTTTTAAGTAAGAAAATTTATCTAGGCTTGAAATCACAAAATTTTTATAAAAAAACAGACAAAAAATTATTATAAAAAAAATTAAGATAAATAGATATCACAGACTTGGAAACGAGATTTTATCTTCAATATCATGATAATTTCAGCTTGTTTTATATTAAGATTTTATACTTTTAAAAGAAAACATTCTCATTCTTTTATTGTATAAAATCATTAAATTTTTTATTTAAAAAAATGAATTCTCACATTTGTTAATTTTTACACAATATCAATTTTTCATTATTCTCACCAAAAAATTTTCTAATAAATAATAATATAATTTGGAATTATATATTTTTAGTTCTTGTATTAACTATTAAAAAATAGATTTTTTTATAAATAAAGATCAAAAATAAAGAATTTTTAATTTTATAGTTAAAAAAATTATTTTTTAGCCCCTTAATTATGAAAAACTAAATTAACGTCATAAAATTAAATGAGTAATTTTTACCTGTGCAAAAGATGTTATATTTGAATTATTTTTATAAAATAGACTATTTTTTAGAAAATAACTATAAATTTTATACAGATGAACAATAATATACTACATTTCAAAAAAAAGGATGTCAGTGTGTTCCAATATCTTGCTAGTATTTGATAATATTTCAAAATTTCAAAAAAATATTATTTTTTGACACTTAAAGCTATAAATGGACTAAACGCAATAGTAAATTAACTAGAATATATAATTTTTATTTGATATAAAAGAAAAAAATAGATAGTTAATGCTGAATAATCAGTTCAAAAAATTTTTTTCTTAAATCTGTTATAAATTAAGCAACGTAGAGAGGAATTTCATTTTCGAACTTTAATGTTCTAATAATAGCATTAAAAAAAATAGAAATTTTGATACTTAATAGCTTTAACTAATCACATTCATCACTTCGGTTAAATCTTAATCATCTCTTGCTGTTATTAAAAAAATATCATATTTCCATTTTATAAATTTTAAGTTATAAAAAATAATTAAAAAAATATCATATTTCCATTTTATAAATTTTAAGTTATAAAAAATAATTAAAAAAAATTGTAAGTATAAAAAATATATAGAATAAATGGTTTTATAAAAAAGAAACAAATCATAGTATTGTAAAAAATTTAGTCATTTTGAAAATGCGATTGGAATTTATATTTCCTATCTAATTTAGCTCAGATCTTCAAAAAAAAATTTTACAAACCCATAATAACTGCAAAAATCAATTTTATATATATTTTGACAATCATATTGTGATAAATATCGATATAAATAATCGGAATGCTTTTAGATCGAATTAAAATAAATATAAATCACAATATGATTTAATTGTTTTATAAACCTAGAAAAGGGATTTATATAAAAAAAGAAAAACATTAAAAACAAAAAGAAATCAATTTTTAAAAGTTAATCATTTTTTTATATGAGAAAACATCTTGAAATAATACTTTGGTGATATTTTTTATACAACGAATACATTTTTTATAAAAAATTGAAGCGATTTTATTGTGGAAAAAGTTGTATGTTCACAATAATATTAAATAAAGAATAAAAAGATCGATTTAAATTAGTACCTTGATTAATGTGGCTTTAATAGAAATTTAATTATTCGAAGTAAAACGAAAAAAAGATTAACAGGACTTAAATAAAGTAATATAATTTTATTAAACAGTAGAGTTAAAACATGTTCATCGAATAGTTTGAAAAAATATCCAGCATAAAGTTTTTAATGAGCTTATAATATTTTAAAAATTGATTGGGTATGCTATTTTTGTTATGAAATTAATAACTTTTGTTTCATAAAAAATTCCAAATGTTTAAATAACTGAGTTTAAATATGAGAGAATTTATATGAAGGAGTCATTTTATGATGTAAACTGTAACAATGTATAAAAAATTAATAGCTAATGAAAAAAAATCATTACTTTATTTTAGCAAATAAAAATTACAAAATAAAAGGAACAAATATAAAAATCGAAATTCATAATTAATTGACCAAATCATAGTTTAAATTTTAATATTTATAGCCCAATAACATTAAACTGCAACAAAGTGCTTTCTTCGTTTAGAATTTGCCATCTATACATAGATAATTGAGCCTTAATAATATTTAGAGTTTTCTAGATTTCAGTTTTTTCCTGAAAAGGGAATTATAGGATGTAATTAAGATGCAGCTATACACAAAAAATGATATTAAATAGTTATTTAAACTTTATCACTAAAGCTTTTTAAATATTATAAGCTTAGTTTATACGGAAAAAAAAAATATTATAGCGAGAACAATGCACAATTCAGGCTAGAACGTTAATATACACGATTATATTAGGTCGATAAGATAATAAACACTAATTTTATTTTTGATTGTCAGCGAGTGAAAAATATGCTTATAATCAGAATAAAATATGGATTGTTGAAGCAAGGTATTAAGAGCAATGGTGAATATGGAGTGTGATATAAGATAAAACATAGAATTCATATTAAAGCAGGGAAAATTAAATTTTAAATGGTGTAGTACTCATTAAAATTAAGAGCCATTTAGAAGAGTGTTTATTTACAATTGTTTATAATAAATAGCAGTTTAAGTATTTCCCAAAAGATTTATCGGTAGGATAATATACAGTGGTTTCTCTGGGTCCAGAAAATCCCAATTTTTTTTTACCAAAACCAGCTAATGGTATTAATTAAATAAGAGTAATAATCAGTGATTTATAAGGTTATTATTCAGCGAAGGGGTTGGATAGGAAGAAATGACGAGATATGGCTATTTGCTGAATAGAATAAATTATTAAATACAGTCTTGGTAGTATTAGTAAGAAAATAGTAGATTAGAGAATGGTAAGTGATTAGAATACGCGAATAAAGGTATATTTGTATTATTTTATCATGGGAGTGCTGTCTTTATAACTAATTGACGGGGTGTAGTAATAGAGGTGAAGAGCGTTTTGTCAAGTAGGGTACAATTTTCAGAAATTAAAATTAATTGAATAGAATTATTATAGTAGAAATAAGATAAATTGAATTGCTATAATAGAAATAAAGTAGAAATAAAATAGAATAAATTATTGAAAAATAAAATAAAAAGAAATCGGGTAAAATAAATAAGAGGAAAAAGGGATGGAAAGTGATGGAAGGCAGAGAGTGATTGGAAGGTGAGATCGACGAGTGAGTGGAGTTGGAGCCAAAAACGAACGAATTAGAAAGTTCTAGAAGCAAACTGCGAAATGTAAAGCGGATGATTGGATGGGAATGCAGTCTGAATCAGAAATTATAAAAAAAAATAAAGTGAAGAAAAGTTGATGGAAAAATGAAGCCTTTTTCGTTTATACACACAAATAAATAAAAAAAACTTTCTACAACTATATATTTATTTCTTTCACCTCTTTTTTAATTTTATTTTAATTTCGTTTTTAACCTAAGAAACTAATTTATCATTTTTTTTTTTATTCCTCAAGTTTCAGTCAACGATAAACACAAACTTTCAATTTCAATTTTTTTTTTTTTTTTTTTGGTGCGGAAAAGTCATAAGAGAATGAGTCAAGCGAACTGGAAGAACGTGAACAATTGGCACTGGACAGAGAAGAATTGTGCTGAATGGGCCAAAAAGTATTTTGCACGCTCATTAATCGACATCAAATATATAGGCAAGAACAAGGAAATCGTGAAAATAACTTCTGTTGAAAGCGTTACAGGCGATGCCGATTTGAACCAGCGCAAGGGTAAGATCTTGACTTTGTACGATCTCGAGATAAAATTAAAGTGGGCTGGGTATCTTGATGGCGACGAGGAGGACAAGGACAAGGCTATCAAAGGATCATTGACCATCCCAGAGGTAGCCCACGATTCCGAGGCCGATGATTACGTTTTTGATGTGCGTCTCGATAACGATACTAAAGCTGGCTGGGCACTTAAAGAGCTGGTTCGAACTGAGTTGTCGAAGCTACTAGTTCCCGAGTTCGCCAAGTTCCCTAACGCTATGATCCAGGAGAATTTGGGCGATGTCTACATCAACGACAGTTCCTTTGTCGCAAATAACAGTAAGACTCCCAAGATCAAGTCGCACATCAACAAGGAAGAAGAGCAGCCTCACGTCAAAGCCTTCAAAGCCGGCGAGTCAGGGCTCACCTTATCTGGAATAAACCTCAACTCGAATCAAATGGACCAGAGCAAGACCTCAACTGTAAAGCTAGAAAGCGAGTTTATGGCTTCAGCAAGCGATATCTTTGACGCTCTTCTCAACATGGACAAAGTCAAGCTGTGGACGCGTAGTTCCAACATTACCATCAGCCCAAAACCGTCGACCACCTTTTCCCTGTTTGGCGGCAATATCCGCGGTCAGTTAGAGATTGCTGACAAAGACAACTTCAAGATCGTCCAAAAGTGGAGAAACAACTCGTGGCAAGAACACCACTACTCAACTGTCACTATTGAGCTCAAACAAAGTGACGGCTCGACTAAACTCCATCTCACCCAGATTGATGTCCCAACAACCGACCTGGACGCCACAAAAGCTAACTGGGACAACTACTACTTTAAACCCATAAAAACCACTTTCGGCTGGGGATTTAGCGTATAAACATTTACTTCCCTCCCTCCTAAAATAATAAAAAGCATCCAAATACACAATAAAAAAAAAAAAGAAAATTTATCTTAGTAACGTTTATATTTTTATATTTTTATCATTTTATTAGTTTACATTTATTAACACAGATTTTTTTTTTTTTTTTTTGGCTCAGAAATAAAACTAAGATTAAATACAGAAAGTAATACAATACAATATAAAATAAAATAATATAAAATAAAAAATACTTCAAAAAAGAAGTTAATTTTTTATTTTTTAGTCTCTATTTATTGTCTTACTTTTTATTTTTCATGAGTTTCGCTTGAATCTTAAGGAACTCTTCTTCTGAAGGCTCAACAAATTCTTTCCCGCTATCAATACTCCCGCCGCCCAAGTCCTTCTTACCGCCCTTTGCTTTCTTTGTTTTCTTGCTCTTGTTACCATACTTCGCCTCGAGGCTGCTAACAAGCTGGCTCATACTGTCCGCATGTCTCTTCCGCATAACTAGTTCCAGCCCTTTCATTCCGTCATCCCCGCCAGCTTCTTGCAGCTTCTTCCCGAGCCCCAGCTCTTCGGCCAGTTCCTGCGCTAGCTTCGACTCCTTCGCCGCCGCTTTCGCAAGCTTCTGCACGTGCCGCTTGCTCCGCGTCTTCTTGTACTTGCCCGTTTCCTTGATCGCTCCTTCTTTTATCCCGCCCGCAATAATCTCCACTAGCCGATCGTGCTCGCTAATTTCCAGCAGCATCACATGCTCGTATATCTTGTCCAAATCCCCATCAAATGTCTTGTAAGCAGCAAAGATATCTGCGCGCTCCTCTTCAGATCCTATATTTATTTATTTATATTTATACATTATTATCAGCTATTTATAGTTACATCATTGTTGATAAAGTACGTGACATTTCCCTGCCCCATACCCACGCTCATTTCAGCAGTCTACGATATATATATGCAAATATATGTACCTTTGTATTTCGCCGAAAATTCGCTAATGGTCTTTGCATCGACAATCCCGCTCCACAGTTCCTTGAAGTACTCGCGCCAGTCGCGGTCCGCATCGGACATAATCCCATCGCCAGAACCGCCGACGCGCCCGCTGATGTCGTACTCGTGCCGGCGCGCGCTGTCGCTCAGCACCGTGTACGCAAGCCCCACTTTGAGGAACTCATCGTCGGCCGCCGCTGCCGCTGCCGCTGCCGCGCCCGCTCGCTGCTTGTCGGGATGCGTTTCGAGCGCCCTGCGGCGGTACGCCTGCCGGATCTCCTTCGCGCTCGCCGTTTTCTCCACTCGCAACACCGCGTACAAACAGTAATCGACTCTGTCTTCCTCGCCAATCATGGTTGTTTCCGCTTCCCTGTTATTATTTTTGCTGATCTAAATTCGAAGAATATGCGTGTGTGTTTGTGTATTTATTTAACCAAAACAAAAAAAAAATAAAATAAAATCTGGTTTATACTATAAACGAAATTAATGTGATTTTATTTTATTTTTTTTTGTCTTTTCTTGCATAGAAAAATGCTTCTGTTTTTTTTTTTCAGTTTAATTTTTTTTCTGTATTTTGGTAAATCTACGTGAATTGTTTTTTGACTCGTTTAATTTGATTCGCTTAGTCTATTTACAATAAAGGATTAATTTTTGTAAAAAATACACAGATATTATAATTTATTAATTTCATTAAAATGAATATCAATAATCACTAATTTGCAAAATATTTGCATTTATTATTTTTACTGCTAATAATATATATATACATATAAGCAGGATTATCTTGAAAAAAAATTTTTAGGTAAAGAAAAGAATTAAAGTACTAAATGTGAAAGAAGTTGTAATGGATACATAATATAGAAACCAATTTAAAAATAAAAAATAAAGTGAAAAATCTACATTGTAAAGTAATGGGTGGAGAGGAGGAAGGTGAGAAAATTAAGGGGGAAAAAAAAAGGGCAGGTCAATTCAAGCGAACCTAAAAACCTCAAAGAACACGCCATCGGCTTTCCTGATAGCCGCAACAACGAGGTCGTCCTTGATGGCGACTTGCCAGCATCCAACAAGCCCCTCGCGCAAGTTGCGGACGAACTTGAAGCTGCGCAAGTCCCACAGCTTGATGCAGCTGTCCCCGCTGCTTACCAGGAAGAACTCGTTGTTGGCAATACAGGTTACCGGTCCGCTATGCCCAACCAAAACTGCCTCAAGCTCAAAACTATGCAAATTCCAAATTCGGATCTGCGAATCCGCGCCTGCCGATATCAGCGTCGTTTTGTACGCCCTGTTGATGCCATAACAGCCATACAAATGGTCTTTGTTGTTTTGGCAAGCTGAGCTAGCAAATCCGCCGTTTTGGCCATGACCGCAAGCTCCCGTGCCTGAAAATCCGTAATTACTCATACTTGATAATTGGCTATGCTCCAAAGCACTATTAACAACGATCTCAAAAGAGTTTATTGATAAGAGACCAACAAGCGATCTGTGGCCGCTTAATACCGATATCATACTTCCTTGTAGTAAATCCCATACTCTGATTTCTCCATTCAGTGAGCTGCTAATAACAAAATTGTTAGCCGCATCTATAACAACTGAATACACTTTTTCAGTGTGCCCAATTAGCTCGTGAACGCAGCGACAAGTAACCACGTCCCAAACACGCAAATTCTTATCATATGACCCGCTAACTATCAAGTTACCTATCGTTGCCACGGTTCTGACTGATTGAGTGTGTCCAATAAAGGTATGTTTCAAATAGCTCGACACACTCGGTTCGTCTTCGCTGTCGCTCATGTCGTTACTATCATCGTAATCCATACCATTAACGTCATAAAAATTGTTTTCTGCCAGTTCCTCTGTGCTAATAGTCTCATACGTCCCATCCAAATACTCTTCAGAGTTGTGATTAGCACTGACACCTCTTAAATCCAAGTTCCTAGACCCATTTAATATCGGCGAAATATTTTGCTTGCTAGAAATACACATGCTGGTGTCTACAGAGTCTGAATTATTAGAGCTTTGATCGGGTCTAAATGGAACGCCTAATCTATTATTGCGGCAATTAGCGGTCTTTTTCAGTCTGTTCAGCACTGCCGTTGGCAGCCTCCAAGCAATCAAAGAACAGTCCCTGCTCCCTGTGACAATATACGGCTTCGCTGCATAGCTATAATCTACCTGGAGTCTTTTTCTGCCATACGTGTAATTCGGCGTAACTCTTAAATTTGGCCAACTGAAGCCAATACACCTAATAGTGCTGCTATGTCCATAATACACTGCCAAACATTTACCCACAGACAAGTCCCACACTCGAACGGTTCTGTCAGTTGATCCAGAAACCAGGAACGCAGGCTCATTGCTTTTTTCGTACAAGTCAGCCTCATCTCTAACAAAAGTTTGCAGATATTCGCCAGAATTAATGGTTGTATGCTTGTTATTGCCACAAAATTTGCCAGAATCTAAATTTTCCATGCCAATAACTGGTTCGTGAGATTTGTTACTAATGAAGCTAAGAGCCCAGACTCCGCCTTCATGCCCGTTCAATTCAAATTTAAGCTGATCATTAGACAGATCGAAAACAACAATAGTACTGTTTTCAAACCCGCCGACTAGCAAGTTTCCGCTGATAGCTAAACAGGTAACCACGTTTGTACCAAAGTTTCCTAATAATGAGCTGTTTTGGGTTAGTTGGCTGTGATGGTGAGGAGAATTTTCAGGCGATGTAGTCGGGTAGTTGCCTCTATTATTGCTTTTGATGGCGCCACCAAAGTTGTTATAGTGGTTTCTAAGATCAGCATTATTAATTGGCAAGAATGGATCTGGTATATAGCCATACCTCCATCTCTGCTCAAGCAAATAAGCATTACTAAAAAGAACCTTGTTATAATTATCACTTTCGAGCAAAGATAGACTATTTAAAGATGTATTAAGATCATGCAGAATAGTTTTTTTTGAGCTAGAAGCGGTGGGTGTAGAGTTATAAGTATTGGAGACGGGGTAGGTCAGTTTTGAGCGAAGAAAATTTTTCGAGGAAACTAGTCTTTTGTATCTGTACTTGATAAGCAAAGAATTCCAGGAATCTGTACCACTTTGACCGTCAAATAACCGTTGGTAGTTTAAATTTACTTTAGATAAGGTGACCAAGCTGGGAAGGTCCATGAAATTAGTAATTTTATTTACAAGTTCTAAGGGCAAATCGCTAAGAATATCGCGTTTAAGAGCAGGCTCAATTTTGTTTTTGGTGTATTGTAAAGTAGATTTTTTAGAGTTAGCCAGCAGCTGGCTGATTAATAGCATTTGGAAATTTTCAGGGAGCGATAGGTACGTTTCGACTATAGATGGGATCTTGTAAATATTTAAAATAGGGTCATCTTTATTTAGTTTAATTTTAGCAGTTTTTGTATTCGAAGATTGAGATTTGATACTGTTTTTAGGGTAATTATCAGGTACGTTATTAAAATTAGTAGGTAAGTTTGAATTTTCATTTAAAATCGACTGATTTTTAGGATTTTGTGGCGGTGAGTCGATATTTGACGATAATGATTTTTGATAGTTGATGTTAGGAGGCTGATCAATTATTATTGAAGAATTTGATATTTCTTGATCTATTATTGAATAGGACGATTTATTTTTAAGCGGAGTAGATATTTCAGGTTTTATAGAATAAGAATTTAGCGACTTGTTAGATGTATTTCTTGCAGGAGAAAAGTTTTCTGAGATAACAGGGGTAGGTTTTTCAGTCCTAAGTGGGGAGAGTGGCTGAATTCTATTTCTATTCAGCAGTAAGTTGGTATCGGACTTTGCGAATATGTGGTAATGTTTATTGCAGTAGGAATCGGAAACGCAATCCAATTTAGATGTAGTCCTGGAATTATCCAAATCGCCTTTATTGAGTTTATTTTCAATAGAATCGGATGGCTTGCTGCTATGGTGTGTGCCAGTTGGATATGCATTTTGCGGTAATTTAGAAAAGCTATTTCCGAGTTGGTTATATTCGATAGAGTCTTTATGAGCGTCAAGCGATCTTTTATCTAATATACTAGAATTATTTCTTGAGTCTGCTTTAAGTTTATTTTTTGATAGAGGGTAGAAACTACTTAATTTAGTCTGAGTTTTTTTTTCAGGTTGAGAAATTGATAGATTAGACAGAGTTCGAAGTAAATCAGCAGAGTAAACATCGCTAGAAGAATTATTCTATTATTGGATATAATAAGAGGGATAAAATTTTGTATAGATTAGTACAAGGTAGAGTAGATAATAATAAATCAGAGGAGGTAGGGTTTAATTCTTATTAGTTACCAAAGGAAAGTTTCTTGAAGAGGGATCAGTTTTTAACCAATCTTCAAGGTCAATTAAATTTTCAGGAAAAAAGCTGTCTTGTTGAAGGCTAGAGAGAGGGAATTGAGTAGAGTAAGGGTTCGAAGTTTGGTTTGGTAAGGAACATGTTGGCGGATTTTTGAATAGAGGAAGAGGGGGAAAATTTAGGCGAGTGCTTACGACGGTAGTAGTAGTTTTTGTAGTTTGGATGGTCAAGTTGAGATCATTGTTGCTGTCTAAAGAGAGTTCGTAGTTGTTATTATGTAAATTTGAAGAATTTTCCATTGTAATTATGTAGATTTAGTTTGAGTAAAAGATAAGAATCCTAAATGAAATTAATCGAGTATGTAAAAAGTATCGTATGGGGGGAGCGAAGCGTTAATGAAGCTAAATTGCAGTTTTGTGATGAGGGGGGGGGAAGTTGAGAATATGAGTAAAAATCATATAACGTCGATTTTTGATGGAAGTAATGGATATTGCATTAATTTTAGCATGCAAAAGGTCATAGATATATAGAGTAGAGATAAAAAAGAGAATTATAGTAGTATTGCTATATAATTATATTTTAATATAAAAACAAAAGGAGAATTGCAATAATTAATATGAATTTAGGATATTTTTTATAGAGTAATTCCGTATTGGAGAGAAATTATTGGCCCAAACCTAATTAAAAGCGAAACATTATTGGATGAAAGATCAAGAATGTTTTACATTAAAATCCTGATATTTTTTTATTAGTTTCTTTATAATTAAATTTGTGGATTTTTCTTGTTATGAGAAATTGAATTGTGTGTGCTGATAACTTGTATAATAATTCTAGTGTCTAGTAATGTTTATTATAATTTTTACTATAGAATTTTCATATGAATTAAATCTAATGTTGGATTCCTGAAATAAAAAAAAAGTAGTAATTGTAAGACGTGGTTGCTAATTTAATGCCAGAATTGTGGCTGGTATTCTTGGGTAGAAGAATAAGAGAATAAATTTATTAAAAGTAAATGATTGTATTTAAAGTAAAAAGAGAGGTAAATTGTGGATATAAAAAAAATTGGTGGGGGGGGGGAGAGAAGTGAAATAGCTTTAGAGTATATTTTATTAATAGCAAGAAAAGTAAATAGTGAATGGGTTAAGAGAGGTTGGGGATGGGGAGAGAGGGGTGAGGTTGAGGTAATAATAATAATAATAATAATAATAAAAGATTAGGACAAGTTGAAGAGTCCTTTTTTTTGTTTTTTATCCATGGGGGTAATGGGGCGGGCAGAGGATTCAACTTGTTTTTTCTTATCTTCGAGGGCTTGGCGTTGTTTTTCTAGGGAGAGTTTCATTTCCTTGTGCCTTGCGTAGAGTTCTTCTTCGGATTGTTTGAGTTTAGATTCTTTTTCAATAACTTTTTGTTGGAAGACAGCATTCATTTCAGCTTCCATTTTTTGCATTTTGATATCGTGGAGTTTGCGTTCTTCTTCCAAGATCTGGGATGGGTTGTATTCTCTAAAGACGGAGTTGTCCTGGACGTGGCCCATAGAGAGGAGGGTTTGGGTGCGGTATTCTTCGTAGAGGACCGAGTTTGTTACTTCGCGGAGTTCTTCGGTATGGGAGTGGATGAGCATTTTTCTGAGGTAAGAGAAGTCGTTAGATTTGGGGTCGTCGACTTGGATGATTCCCCAAGGGTATTTTCGGGCACGGACTTTTTTTCCATTTGAGTTAGGGAGTTCGACGAGTTGCTGGCTTCCAATGACGGCAAAAGGGATTTTACTGAGGATTTCTTTGTTGTCGGCGATAGTTTCGGGGTCGTCGTAGAGCTCTACAGTTGTTGGTCTAAAGATTTGGATGTTGTGGAGGTTGATGTCGGCAAGGATTCTTTGTTTGAAGGCTTTGAGTTCTTCAGCAGTCAAGGTGTCAGCTTTAGAGATAATAGGGATCAGGTTTACTTTTTGGTGGAGTCTTTTGAGGAATTCAATATCAATTTGGCGGAGGGAGTGGCCAGTAGGTTTGATAAAGTAGATAAGGGCATCGATTCTGTTATCTTGGATTTTAGAGTGAATGAGACGGTTTTCTTGAGCGAGGAAAGAGTCAAATCTGGAGTCAATGTTTTCGATGATTGGGGCCCAACTATTATCGTTGTTGATAGAGTTTCCGAATCCTGGGGTATCGACGACAGTGAGTTTGAGTTTGACATTGTTTTCTTGAATATCTATATGTTGTTGGTAATGAGTAGAAAAAGTAAGATAAATGAAAATAGTTTATGGTAATAAATCACGAGAAAAAAGTTTTATAGAAAGTAGGTATAAATTAATATATATGTGGAAGGGGGGAACAAGCAAGAGAAAAGAAAAGTTGAATGGTTTATTGAAAGGTAAATTAAGGGCAGATAAACAGTAGAGGAAGGGTTACCGGCGCTCATAGTGGTGATTTCAACGCCCTTAGCGATTTCAGAGACAGTAGTATCGTCTTTATCGGGGAAGATTTTAGTTTCGAACAAGGTGTTTATTAGGGTAGATTTACCGATAGAAGCCTCACCTAAAAGAAGAAAAAGCAAGAGAGCAATTAGATATCAATAAGGCTGGATGAGGATAGGGATAATAAAAGAATAGTTGAGAGGAAATCAGGGGGGTGGGTGGAGAGGGAATGGAAGTACTTACCGACAACCATGATGGTGAAGTTGAAGCCCTTTTTGATGGATTTGCGATGAACTTGGTCAGGGAAATTGGAGAAGCCGACATGGCCCTTGAGAGTTTTTTTAGCAGTAGAATTCATCACAAATAATGATTAGTAAGGGCAGAAGGATATAAAATAGATTACGAATAGGGAAGTAAAGAGAGGGATATAGGGTAGAAGAGGGATATAAGGTTGAAGAGTGATATAGATTAGAGATATATAGAGGGGTAGAGATTAAGGATTAAATTGTATGTTTGAGAAGACGAAAAAAGGCAAATAAATAAACTCAAAGCTTGAAAAGAGAAATGCCGAAGCAATAAGATATAAAATTAAGTTTTTGGGAACAGACTATTTTTTTTTTTAGAGATCAAAAAGTTAAAATATTAGAGTAAATTCCAAGAATAGTTACACAAATCGCGTAATGCAGATCCCCTCTTATTTATTATCTGCTAAAATTCCTCCTCATAGCTATTCGCCAGAAACCCGCCCTATAATTATCCAGCCACTAATCGGCAGATACACATTCTATCTCCTAATACTTCAGCCAATAAGTGCATTCTATATTTCCATTCCTAGCACACTTCCGCTAATTGGCCGATTTAATGTTTATACTAGAAGGCTTAGCCAGTAGATCAGTTTGCGAGTAGATATATCCGCTAATTGAGGGATGCCAATAGATTCGACAACTATCAAGATAGTACAGCCAATGATAAGAAGCTATAAATTTATGAATGAACCATAGCCAGTAAATCGAGAATATGAAATTTATATCAGTGTATCCCATGATAATAGACAATTATTGGACAGTGGAGGGAATGCGAATGTTCATTCCGGCGAATTATCCATAAGCGAGAGTAGGGAACTACGAACCAATTTGCGTGGAATTTATTGTTTGTTATCTGCCGTCAATTATTTACTCACTCCATAAATATAATTCGCATAGTCTAATTGCGTCAACATCAATTATTGGGTAGAAACATTATGCTTTATACATTCTTCAAAAATGCAGATATCTAAGTAATCAAATTAAGTATGGCCAATTCGTAATAAAGCCATAATTAGAGCATTTTTGAAAACTGCAATAAATTCTCATTCAGCCTAAAAACTCTGCAATAAATTCTCATTCAGTCCAAATTTTCGGGTTTCGGTAATTATGTGTTTAGCGACTATTGCTCGCTTCCTGTGCAGTATTTACGTTTCGCCTGTAAGATTTCAACCCCTAACATTGCTGTTTAGCTTTTTGGGCTCTAAAAGTCGTACGGATTTAAAGTACCATCGATTTTAAACTTGGCGCATATTTTTATCTCATGACGTTACTCCAAGTATTAATTCTACCCTCAAGTGCTTACTCTTAAACTCAATACTCTAGACCCCCTTATTTCTGAACTAAAAACATCCTATTCCTCTATATCCATTCATTTATCTTCCTCAAGTTATAATATATCCGTAATTTCCTCCCTTCTCATACTACCATCGCTCTCCGTCACCTTTTAAAAAATAAATACAGTTCAAAGTTTATCAATAATAAATAGATCGATACAAACCATCAATTGTATAATACTAAAGCTATGCGGGAAGAGGGCCTTACTTTATATCCCATTTGTCTTGGATTTTATTTATATATCAGCTCACTCTATACCTTTTCGCTTTTATTGAATAATGTAATAAAATAGTATCTTGGCCCTAATTAAATATATCAAAGCAGAGCTTTATAAAGTCAACGCTAGTGAGTAAAATATCTTATGGCTATTCACTTCATTACCCACAAATGTGCACCTTATTTATAAATAAATTAATATTTTTTTTAAATTTAAAATAATACACCATTCGATATCATACACTGTCTTCTTTGACTAATATATTCTGCTAACTCTAAATAATATTTAATAGTATCTATTCTCCACTCCACTCCACTCCTCCCATTCAGTCTTTAAATGTATTCGAAATATATTATATTCCAACTACATTAACAATACATCCTTATTCAAACATTTTATTAATACTCTAGTATTACCAGCTATTCTAATTAACTAAAATTTAAAAAAATTATTTAATTAATGTACATCTCCTATTCTTAGCTCATCGACTGATTTTCATATAAATTCTCTTTACATAGAAATCAGATAACATAAAGTATAGAGCAACTATATGGGAGATTCTGAACGAAGAGAGCACTTTGTTGCAGTTTAATTTTATTGTCCTGTATAATCACTTTTTATAAGCATTATTGTTGGAGCAAAAAAGGCATTTTGATTTTTCTATTTCTTAGTTTCAGTATAAAATTTTTATTTGTTAAAAAAGTAAATTATTCTACTCACTGGCCGTTTATTTCTTATGCGATTTTATACTCTGAAGCTCTATACACTATAAAATGGCCTCTTCAAAAAGAATCATCCATTTATTTAACATTTGTAAACATGTTTATCTGACAAAAATGCCTTTTTGTAAATTTTAAACTTGTAGATATTTACCCTTTATTAAAGTTTTGTTATTATAATTGAACTAGCATCGTTATCTAAGTCTATTGCATAAAAGATTTTTAAGCAACTTTCGCACCTACTTGTGTAAATTATTATTAAAATTAGTTTGCAAATAATTATATGGGAAATTCTTTATGAAGTAATCTTTTTATAATCTAAAGTGCCACAGTGTATAAAATCACAAATAAAGTTACTGACCAATGATAAAAATATTTTCTTTCTTATAGCAAATAATAATTTTATAATTAAAAGAATAAATTGAAGAAACAAAATTCCGATCCTTGAACCAATGCCCAGTGGGTATGGAGCTGCTAGAGCGGCGGAGGAGGGTCGGTTGAAAAATTATTTTTTTAATATTTTTTTATTAGTTTTTGTATACTTTTAAATTATGTTTAATAAACCCTCTAAAAAAAAAAAAAATCCGATTCAATACTGCCAATAATATTTACAATTTACAATATCAAAGCCAATAAAATTAAACTGCAACAAAGTGCCCTCTTCGTTCAGAATCCCCCAAATAATAAAAAAATAATCATAATAGCAGTAATGAGAGTTCCATTTATTATTTTTTAGTGTATCTAAAGCTATTTATTTTAATTGAATTAACAAGTGCCCTGAAATAAATTTAAATTTAAATTTATTAAAATTATATTACTTGAACTTTCAAAAGAGATAATAATCTTTAATTTTTTTTTAATCTTTTTACAATATACCCCAAAAATAAGAAAAAAATTATCCAAATGGACCATTGTTTGATGTAAAACTTTTTTTTTTATTTTTTCATTTTTGGCAGTATAAAAATGATGTAGTTACTGTCCAGCCAATAAATAAAATTGGTACAAATCTCCAAAATAGGTTAAATTCAAATTAAAAAATAAAGGTTTTGGATTAAAAAGACGTTGTCAAGAAGCTAAAGTTTTAAAACACAAAATAATATCTCCGCAAACAAATCTACCAAATCTTTCAAATATTTTCCAAAATTTCAGAAATAGCTAAAATGGTTCAGAACATATAATTATCTAGAAAAAATGATCCAAAAAAATTTTCCATGCTTTATTTGATCCTCTTTTTTTTCAAATAATATTATAGATAGTTCTTTAATCATCAAAATGAAATATTCTTTAATTTCTAGTTGTTTGGTAATATAGAATAGCATATGGAATATTCCGAGGGAAGAAAGCACATACATGCAGCATAAAATTATTGGGCCGAATATTTTATAATTAAAAATATTATTCGCAGAATTGAATGGACATTTCGATTTTTCTATTTAATCATTACACCTTTAAAGTATCATTTGCTAAAAAAAAATACTAATTTTTTTTTACAGGAGAAATATTAAATATTAAATTTCGTACACTGTAATTCTCTACGCATAAAAATGCTCCCTTCGTAAAAAATCCCCCGTATTAATTTTAAGTTAATAAATGAGTTGTTCGAATAAAATAATAATCGAGTTTATAATTTTTCTTTCCGCTGTATCTAGATTACTAATTAAAATATTGTGTTCTTATTCTAACTATTTCTCAAAATGAATTAATTTATATGTAGAATCGCATCTTTTCTGTAGCATTTTAAATTTATACCGCAATGATATTGGAACAAAAAATTTCGAAATTTGTATAAATTCTGGCACATTTTCATCAAAATATATAATTATTCACAAATCCAATTCAGTGCTGATTAAAACGTCTAAAAAATAGGATTAAAAAATCAACTTTTATAATCAACGCATCATTATAAAATAAAATGAAGATTTCCAGTGTTTTAAAGAGTTTGACTTTTGCAACTGCCTTTTTGATGTCCTCAGGTGTGGCACTTGGAGGAAACCGTGCTAACGCTGCCAATGACTTGTTTGGAATGGACAATGGCTATGAAAACCTATCGAACGGTCCAAGTGTTGGAGCATTAGGAATGTCTGACCAACCTGAAATCAATTGCTGCTGCGGTGGATGCTGTGGTGGTTGTCGTCGTGGCGGATGCCGTGGTGGCGGTTGTTTTGGTGGTGGCTGCTGTGGTGGAGGATGTGGAGGATGTGGAGGATGTGGTGGGTGTGGAGGATGTGGATGCTGCAAAAATGACGATAAACTAGCCAAGATTTAAAATTTTTTTCTTATACTCACGGTTGACGAGCTTTCTATTATTAGAAAATATAATTCA
This sequence comes from Smittium culicis, assembly GCA_001970855.1. NCBI lineage: Eukaryota > Fungi > Kickxellomycota > Harpellomycetes > Harpellales > Legeriomycetaceae > Smittium > Smittium culicis. Next base: position 2,313 of record LSSN01005834.1, on the reverse strand, counting down.
CTATTTTGAATCTTTAAAAGGATTTAAATGATTATAACTTCGTATTTAAAAAATAAACAAATTTCAAAAATATTTAATTTATTTTTATAAGTAATACTCTTCAAATTGAATTTTATTGATTTTTTCAATTATTATTTATAAAGCTATGTGTTTATTATATAGTAGTTATTAATAACGTTTCTACTATTAATTTCCAATCAGATGTCTCAACTCTTTATAAGTTTCCAAGAAACTAAACCGGAATAGCTCCTTTTTTTTTAACAATCAGATAAAAAAAAAATTGTAATTCTAATTTATTTAAAAAAGTAAAGACAAGTTATAATTTATATATTAAATAGACTGTGGAATATTTTTTCCTGCTTGATAACTAGATATGTGTGAAAAACTATAGTGTTTAGCATTGTTTTCTTGTAAATGTGCCTTATGTGATAACACTGCTAAAATCATACACCAAAATTTAGGCCTTATCTTTCTGAATAATAATTATCTGGGGTCATTTTTACCTACGTTTCTTTATATTTTTTGTGTTATCGATGCCATTATTTAAACCCCGAAAATAAATATTTAATTTTGAAAAGGTTAACAATTTATGAAATAGAAAATTAATTTACCTTATCTCAATAAAGCTACTATATCTATAGGTGACATCTCTAAAAATTATAAATTCATATCGAGTACGTGTTCTTTTAATGATGTATTTATTTAAAAAAAACAATAGTTATTTTTGTATTTTAGTATCTTTTAAAATAAACTTATTTTAAAAGGTCTCTTAAATTTGATAATCACTTGTATTTTTTATTTTTATTATTACTAAGTTTAGATAATTCAAATATATAGCAAGTTTCTTTGAAGTTATAATTACATATCCATATCGTTACTAAGATACGACTGAAATATGATATATATAATTATTAAATTAAAGATAATTTTACTTTATAAAAAAAATAGTTACAGTCCTAAATTTTTCGAGAGTATATATAGAGAGCCAAGATATTAATATATTCAAACAAGAGATTAAAAATATATATATATTTTATATATTAATTGGTGAATAAAAAGTTTATCAATAGCTATGCTAAGATTTTTTTATCTTGGTATATATTGAAAATATATAAAAATATTAGTCCTAATCAAATAAATTACGTGAAACATTGGATTTAGGCTTCTAATTCAAATTAGCAAAAATTTTCTTTTCAATTAAACTTGCAAGTTGGTACTAATTACATCTATTTATGCAAATTAATAATCAAAAATATTCAAAAATAAAATTAATCTATTTTCAGGAAGTAAACATGTTGATCTTATTTGGCCTAGTTGATTATTATAATAAAAATTCATAATCAGAAATCAGTTTAAACAACTAATCTAGCTCACATAAAGCTATTCAAAGCTAAACCAAGTCTGAATAACTTTCGAGGCTTTCTAAAACACACTTATACAGGCTTAGTATATCAATAACAACAATGGCTTGGTTTCAAAATAACTTGAAACAGCGAGGGTTTTAAACATTTCCTGTATTTTTTCTAAATTTTTTATCATTTATTGAATTTATTTGATTGGGCTAATACTTTGATTCCAATCCAAAAAGAACTATGCAATGCATACAAAAAAATAAACCACGTTAGATATTTATTAACAAATTTCCATACTTTATTAAATAATCTCTTTTAATTATTAAAACCTATATTCAAAAAAAAAAAATCAAAAAACATAATTTTATATTATTTCTACCTTTTTTATTACTACTTTAGCATACTATATCTAACTGAACGAAATAATGGACTATTCAGACTTGGCAAAAAAATCCCTTGAAGCAAGATTTCTGTCTTACTCACCTTATTCTGATTTCAAAGTCGGCGCTGCTTTGCTTACCGAGTCTGGCGAAATATTCTTAGGAGCTAATGTCGAAAATGCTGCATACTCACCCTGTATATGCGCCGAGCGCTCTGCATTTATTTGTGCATTGATGAAAGGCCACAAAAATTTCAAAGCCATAGCTGTCTCTAGCATGGTTGACGATTACACTAGCCCATGCGGAGTTTGCAGACAATTTATGAGAGAGTTTTCGGCAGATTTGCCCATTATTTTGGTTAAATCCAGTGGAACTTTTATTGAAACCTCATTAGATGTATTGTTGCCAATGTCTTTTGGTCCTGATGATTTGGCTAAAGAAAGAAATGAATAAGCACCGAGATTAAATTGCCTATTTTTCTAAATTAACTTATTTACTTAGTTTAGTATTTTGTATTTATTACTGATAAACTGTAGATCTTTTTCTAATAAATATTTTTAACTGTACATTTTATATCTGCT